>CAUYPO010010965.1:0-29453 GCA_963574435.1 Cheirogaleus major | reverse complement strand
AAAAAAAAAAAAAATCTTTTGTTGGATGGAGTGCAGGCGGGAGGGGGGAGGAAGAGTAGAGTCACATAATGTGTGCCGTGCACGCCACCTGGGGACTGGACTCACTTGAGGCTCTGGCACGTGGGGGGGGGGTGGAGTGGTAGGGGTAACGTATGTATTCCTAACAATATATGTACCCCCATTATATGATGAAATAAAAAAATAAAATAAAATAACTAAAATAAATAAATAAGTAAATATTTAATTAACTATGATTAGTATGATAAGGGTCTAAAAAAAAAAAGAATTAAAAATCAAAACCTCTTGCAATTTTTACTAAGAATAGATCAACACCTGAAGAAAACCTTGTTCTAATATAGGAGACCAAATTTTTAGTTTTGTATCAGTGTATTTTTAATATCAAAACTCAATCTTTAGAAAGACATAAATAATTCTCCTCTGATTATAGCCAAGTTGATTACATACAAAATGCCTTTCATAAATTCATCCTTCATGAACTTACCATGACCTACACAGACATTCCACCACATGGGTAAGCCTTTCTCCTTTGTCCTAACTTCCTCTTTCCTAAATAACCATTTTACTACACAATATTCTTTCTTATACAAAATTATTCCCTTTTCTTCCCCGCCCCCCCCCCCCAGAGACAGGGTCTCACTGTGTCACCCAGCCTAGAGTGCGGTGATGCAATCATAGCTCACTGCAGCTTCAAACTTCTGGGCTCAGCAATCCTCCTGCCTCATCCTCCCAAGTAGCTGGGACTACAGGTGTACACCACCACTCCTGGATAATTTTTCTTATTTTTTTGTAAAGACAGGGTCTTGCTATGTTGCCCAGACTGGTCTCCAACTGCTGCCCTCAATCGATCCTGTCACCTTGGCCTCCCAAAGCCTGGGATTACAGGCATGAACCTCCATATCAGCCTCTCTTTTCTTTGTAACCTTTCTTACCAAAAATACATCTTCATACCCATAAATTTCTTTGCATCTCTTTCCTACTTACTAGTTCCCTTCTGTGTTATTTCTATTTCCTTCCTAAATCCATATCTTGAAACAACTTTTACATAACGTCTTAATTAGACAAAATTATTTTTTCTCAACAAAAGCACATATTAAAAATTAAGTTGGTAGACAAAACATCTAAATAGAGACTTGAGGAGCTATAAAGTTTTTGTCTTTGATTTTTAGGTACAATCTCTTATATTGAGATTTAAAGCCTATTTGTTTAAAACATATGGAACACTTGCAATTTTTAATTAATAATTTAAAATTTTTTGATTTGGTTCCAAAACAATAAAATGTCCCTTGGTGTGTCATTTATTCACACACGGTTTCGTCTTCAGGGGTCCAGCGCTGGCGGTAGGAGGAGAAAGGTCAGAGGTTTGAGCTCCCTTACAGAGTCCTGGAAAGGAGAGACTGATTAGTAAATCACATGAACTAAATTATAATTTATCATCTGTTAGCTCTTCAAATCTTTGCAAAGATTTGTACTGGCAATATTCCGATTAGCTCTGTGGGTAAGAATGTCAGTGTAGCTGTTCTCATTCTACAGACAGGGAAATTCCAGAAGGTGCTACTGACAGGGAGCTGAAACACCTGGCCAGGGAGCAGAGGTTTTTCAGATGAGGGGGTGTGGCTTGGCAGGCGCACCTTCCATTCCTGTGCCTGCACCCAGGGGTAACTTGCCTGGACTCAACGGCTGCCTGGCTTTTGAAAGAGAAGAAAAGGTCAAGAGGCCCTTCCTTGCTTGAAGATACCAGCTCAAGCTGCTGGCGAGTCCCATCCCGCAGGGCACACGCTCCCGGGCAGGGACCTGCCAGGACAGCCAGGGCATGTGTACCTTGCTCCTCCGCCAAGACCGCCACCTTGGCTGGTACAAGCCTTGGCTTCCTCGTGGGGATTTGACACAGGTTCCCATGTTAAATACACTGTCACTACTGTCAAGACACAAAAAGCAAAAACAAAACAAAGATCTCTCCTCCTGTCCTCTTTTTTTTTTATTCATTTATTTATTTATTTTTTATTTCAGCATATTATGGGGGTACAAATATTACGGTTACATATATTGCCCATGCCCCCCCTCCCCCTCCTCCTGTCCTCTTCAGTCGGCTTTTTCCTCTGTTTTCCTCGCTTCAGGCTTTTCAGAATGGACATGTTCAATGTCTCAGAGGCTCGTTTTTCTCACAAAGGGTGTTCTAATTCCAGCTGGGCTGTGCATGAAATGCCCGTTCTGTGCCTCATGGAATTACACTGCTAGCTCAAATTTGGGTGATTATATCTTCCAAAGTGCCTGTCCAGCCATTTCACGTCACTTAGAAGTGAAGCTGGTGAGTCGGTCCAGCTCCTGGAAGGAGGCAGATGCCCCCTCAAGGTGAGTGATTCATGAATGAGCTGTTTACAAAGACAGGAGTGGGGTCCAGAGAAACCACGAGGGGCAGACCCTGGACACTCAGAGCTCTGTGTCCCAAGGGAAAGAGCTCCAGAGAGGTAAATGTCCTCCCACCTCCTGATGGCACTCCCCATCAGCTAGGCCCCGCGGGAAGCCCACACAGGTCAGCATTCCAGGTCAGGGAAGGATGGATCTTGAGGGGCCAACAGATGATTCCAGCCCAGCCAGTGAGGCCAAAACCAGACCTCCTGAATCTAGTCTCTCTTCACTAAAGCAAACGACTCAGAGAGAACTGCACACATGCCAGCCTCGGGAATCTGGCACGCATGGGGCCCATGCCAGCCCTGCCCTTACTGGTTATGTCTAGATCTTTACCTCCTCATCTGTGTGTCAGGGGTAGAATAAGGATTTAATTGTGGCATTGTGCTAGAGATTGAAAGAGGCAATGTCTGAAAAGCACTTGGCCCAGTGCCAGGTGAGTGCTCAATAAATAGTGTGCATTCTTGTCACTAGTCCATCTTCATCTTGCATAACTGACAACAACAGCCACAAAGACCATTCCAGTTTGGTCTCATCTCAGCTGGGTGCTATGGATTGCCATGAAATACTTTTAGAGCTTTATATAAATAACTGTAGGTCTTGTGATACAAACTCTTTCTTGGGCAAATTTCATGGATTTGAAAGCTGTATCATACGTTTCTTTACAAACATTTAAAGGCTTGCTAAAGACTTGCAAAGTATAGAGAATGGGTCGAAATGAAATAGAAGTGGAAATAAGGAATGAATTGAACACTGCTGGATTCAGTAACAAGTTTATCTCGATGGTACTGTGTACAGAAGAAAAGATCTTCCGTATCCGACCCCATTCGCACCATCCTTGGGCCCTACCTCACACCCTTTCAGCACTCCCAGATCTGTGCACAGTTCTGTCTACTGAGGGAAGAATGATACTCCTCAGCTTCCCACCTCTTAGTACCAGGCCTCCTTAGAGATTCAGTAACTTAGGGAAGAACGGAGTTATAGAGAGATGGCAAAAGAAAGATGAGGCCAGAGAAGAAAACGAAGGGGCAGTGGACATCGGAAGGGTAAGGAGGACACCAGGGGAAGGAAAGGGGATGTCAAGCGGACACAGGAGGTGAGAGAAGGGAGTATGGGGACTTTGCCTGTGATGGCAGAGCAAGTGGGTCCACAGTGGGTGGAAAGGTTGAGTAGGTAACAAGAGAGAGAGAAAGCACATGGCTTTGGCTAATAACACCTTTTCAAGAGCTTCCACTTTTGGAGAATGCCCAACCCTTAAAACACTTTGAGGGCACAGAAAAGGGTCCAAGACTTCTGTCTCTTCATCAGAGAGGTATCAGCTCTGCATTTGTTTGTGGGCATACCTCATTTTATTGCACTTCACTTTGTTGTGCTTCACAGACAATGTGTTTTTCACAAATTGAAGGTCTGTGGCAACCCTGCATCAGCAAGTCTATTGGAACCCTTTTTCCAACAGCATGTGCACACTTCATGTCTCTGTGTCACATTTTGGTAACTCTCACAATATTTCAAGCTTTTTCATTATGATTATATCTATTTTGGTAAGCTAAAATTTTATATATAGAGAGAGAGAGAATTGTATATATAAATATATGTAGAATATAGATATATATAGGTAGAATTTTATATAGAGAGATAGATATATCTAGAAATAAATTTAACCAAGGAGGTGAGAGACCTCCACAAGGAAAACTACAAAACACTGATGAAAGAAATTAAAGAGAACACAAACAAATGGAAAGATATCCCATGTTCATGGGGAATTAAAATTGTTAAAATGACCATACTACCCAAAGCAATCTACAGATACAATGCAATCTCTACTAAAATACCAATGCCATTGTTCATAGAAATAGAAAGAGAAATCTTAAAATTTGTATGGAATCAAAAAAGATTCCCAATAGTCAATGCATCCTATGCAAAAAGAACATAGTTGGAGGCATCATACTATCTGACTTCAAAATATATCACATGGTTATAGTAACCAAAATGGCATAGTATTTGTATAAAAACAGATACACAGAACAATGGAACAGAATAGAGAAGCCAGAATATAATCCATGCATTTATAGCCAACTGACTTTTGACAAAGTTGAGAAGAACATACATTGGAGAAAGGACACCCTCTTCAATAAATGTTGTTGAGAAAACTGGATATCTATATGCAGAAGAATGAAACTGGACCCTTATCTCTCATCATATACAAAAATCAACTGAAGATGGATTAAAGACTTAAACCACACTTGAAACTATAAAACTACTAATAGAAAACATAGGGGAAACACTGCATGACATTGGTCTAGGCAAAGATTTTACGGCTAAGACTTCTAATGCACAGGCAACAAAACAAAAATAGAAAAATGGGACTATATTATACTAAAAAGCTATGCACAACAAAAGAAACAGTCAATAGAACAAAGAGACAACCTGTTTCATGGAAGAAAATATTTTCAAACTGTTCATCTGACAAGGGACTAATATCCAGAATACACAGGGAACTCAAACAACTCAACAGTAAACAAAAGGTAGTATTGTGAGCTGGCACTAGCTCTCTCAAAGAGAGGTGACCCTCCAGCTCAGACCTCATTTCGTGCAATCTGAGTGGCCCCAGTTCTCAAATTCCAATAGAATTAGCAACTCTCCTCTTCTCCACTGCCCCCTCCCTGTAGCTAAAGGACAGTTCCTGACGCTGGTCACCTTTCATCAGCTTCAGCCATCCGCCTCTAAGCTTTACTCTGACTACCCATGGACTCAAAACATTTCTATCGTGGATGCATCACAGAAAACATTTTGCAGGGAAGTGCTGCATAGCATATCCACTTTATTATATGCATTTGTCTTTATACATCACATCGCATAACAACCCAGTGAATTGCTCCTTCCATAGACCACACCCAAATAGTCCCTGCTTCCCCATTCCCAGAGCTTTGAACATAATTAGTTTTCACCTCAACTCTGAAACTATCTTTGACTTTAATTTGGTCTTAAATTTATACATATATATTTATATATACACATCCATACACATGTGTGTGTATATATATATAATACTTAATACAAAACGGTAGACGCATTTCTTTTAAAATCAGAAATGAATCAACGGTGCCATTCATCATTATTATTATTGATGTTATTGTTGTCATTATTGTTTAGTACTGTTCTGGAAGATCTTGTTAAGGTAATTAAACATAAAGCAAATAAGAGGCATATCTGAGAACAAAGAGGCAAAATTATTTGTAGATGATCTGATTATCTACCCAGAAAAATATGAGTCACTGAAAAGTTTTAGAATGGATAAGAGAGATCAGAAGGATGGCTGGACCAGAAACTAAGCAAGTGCCAACCGCACACCTGTGCCTTTCCCACATACCAGCGTCAGCCTTGCGCCCATGGCTGGAGAACACGGGGCAAAGGGGCACATGCATGGGCTCTACATGTGGCCTCAGGGATAGGCACCCACATGCCTGCTGGCATACACAGGGCCAGGAGACAGTGTTCTGCTTCTCAGGACAAGTACCCCCAAAAAACCAAAATGGGAAATGGAACACCATCTGGAAGACTCAGAGAACAAAAATATTTATAAAAATTAATTGCTACAGAGACCAAAAAGAAATTAGAGTGGGAAGTCATGTTTTAAAAAGTCATTAAGATGAACAAGTTAAAGATTAGACCAAAGGAAAGTTGAGTGCAATGAAGATTTTTTAAGAAACCTAAAAATGCAATTTAATAATGTCAACCTTTGCTGGTAACAATAAAGACCAGAATGATCTATTGGAACACTGAACAAGTAAAGAAGACAAGGACAGGAGGGGGATGGGTAAGGTGAGAGAGAAAATACCCATGAAAGAAGGAGAGAGAAGACTTAAAAATAGAGTTATTTTTTGAAAACTAGAAAAATTGGAACAGAATCCAACACAAAGTGTATTCTGAGGTAAAAGGTTAAAAAAGACATAGATCAAAATAATTACCAAGTTTTAGGCCAGGCACAGTGGCTCACACCTGTAATCCCAGCACTTTGGGAGGCTAAGGTGGGAGGATCACTTAAGGCCAGGAGTTTGAGATCAGCCTGGGCAACATAGTGAGACCCCATCTCTACAAAAAATAGAAAAATCAGCCGAGCACAGTGGCATGTGCCCCTGTAGTCCCAGCTACATGGGAGAGTGAGGCAGGAGGATTGCTGAGCCCAGGAATTGGAGGGTGCAGTGAGCTATGATGATATCACTGCATTCCAGCCTGGGCAACAGAGCAAGATCCTGTCTCAAAAAAAGATTCCCCACCCCGCCCCCAGGTTTCAAGCAAATTAAAGAGCCCCTAGATAAACTATGAAAGAATGTCTTAATTTTCAAATTTAAATACATGTTTGCTACAACTCCTATGAATATCACAAACATCCACGCCTCAGAGGAACAGAATTCCAGCCGGCCAGGCTTTGCCGCTGTGAACCTTTTACTATGTTATGCTCTTTTCTTGTTGATCAACCTTGTCGGAGATTTGCTTTTTTTCTTTTTAGTCTCTTCATAGCACCATTTTTCAGTATTGTTGATCCTGTTTTATATCTTTATTTTCTGTTTTATTTATTTTCTTATCTTTATAATATTCCTCTTTTCTACTTTATTTATATTTATTTTACGGTGTTCTATCTTCTTTGGATGTTTGCCTCACATATTTTCAGCTTCTCTTTCCTAATAATTCAGCCCCACACTTCTCTCTAAAAATCTCTTTAGTTAGCTGAATGACACACGATTTGGTAAATAGTGTATTTGTTATTGTTTAGTTTTAGATAAGTATTTTCTAATTTCCAGTATGATTTTTGTCTTTGATCCTTTGGTTATTTAGAAGAGTGTTTTAAATTCTCTAAATATGTATGAGTTTTTAAGTTATCTTTTTGTTATTGACTTTTAACAATTGTGCTGTGGTCAGAAAATGTAGGGGCGGGGCTTAGAAGAAATGATGGATGGATGGAAAGATTCTAAGCAAGGTGAACGAAGGGTTAGGTGAAGACACCTGCCCGAAGCTGCTTGTTTGCGAAAACAGCTGACCTGAATGGATGTTGTTAAAGAAATTAACAAACGGCCCTGACCCTTTGCATGTGTCCTTGGAAATAAATACAGGTGGGCCCTTGGCTCAGGAGGCCATTTTCTCCTTTAGATTTTGTTCTCTCCCCTTCTCTCTAAACACTATGTGTTTCGAGTGATTATTTATTCCTTTGCTACCGAGCTCAGGAGCAAAAAAGCAGCCACAACAAGGGGTGACCCCAACGTGATTCAGGAATCTGCATGTCCAGTGAGTGTTTTCGTCCTCCAGACTACAAGGAGAATCATCCTGGTAAGGAACAGTCCTGCCCGCTGCTTTGGGATAAGGGAACGACGCGTGTAGTTTCAGAAGGGGATTCCTAATATGGGGCAGCACCTGACAAAAGATCAGCGAATTTATCTGCACATTTTGCAACAACTCTTAAAAGCCACCCGGTGTTCTGTCGAACCAAAAGCTTTACAACAACTCTTATGTGCAGTGAGACATCATTGCTCCTGGTTCCCAGATGAAGGCAGGTGAGATTTAGAGCTCTGGGAACAAGTAGGGAAGATTTTTAAGAATCTTAAGCAGGGGTCTGGTGTACCTTGCCATGTTAATTACACGGAGCCTGGTGCAAACAGCGCTGACTCCCTTGCTTATTCCTGCGGATTCTAATCCGTTGGAGCCTGCTCCTCATCCTCAGCTGTCTGCTCCACTGGAGGAGCCCACATCCCCTGCTGAGAAGGAGGAAGCGTCCCCTGCCATAAAATTCTGAAATCCTGAGCCATTCTCTCCACTATTGCCTTCTTCGGTTCAGCAGGAGCAGCAGCTACCACCACCTGTCCTCCCCATCTCAAAGGGGATCTCTATTCCTCCTCTGGTAAACCATCTGCTTTTCAGCATTGACTAGGAGAGGGCCAATCTTCATGGGGATGAGATTTGCTAGAGCAGGGGTCCTCAAACTTTTTAAACAGGGGGCCAGTTCACTGTCCCTCAGAGCATTGGAGAGTGTGCACTGTGGGCCCGAGATGAGTCGGCTGCTAAGCAGGACAGGCAGCGGCGGCAAAAACACCCAGCGGGCCAGATACATGTCCTCGGCCAGCGGCATGTGGCCCGCGGGCCGTAGTTTGAGGACACCTGTCAGGAGCTATGGAATCTTCTTCTAACCACCCAGCTTTTTCATTAGGGGTGCCTACTTAGGTACATCCAATACAACCCACGCTTTTACAGTGGACTAATTCGCCCATCTGGATAGGGCAGTGGCCCATTAGGCAGGTTAAATGAAAATATCTAAAATCTCTTGTCCAGGACCAGCTTAAAGCGGGACATATAGAACCTTCCCTGAGCCCACGGAACACTCCTGTATTCATCATACCTAAAAAGAAAAAGAAGTGGAGTTTACTACAGGATGCAGGTGATGGGAAGCTGTAAATACAGATGAAGCTCTTGACAATCACTTTTACAGAACAGAAATGTTTAATAAAGCCTAGTTTATCAAGTCTTCCTTTGATGGACCTTTCCTTTGGAATTGGATCTAAAAAGTCATTGCCAAACACAAGGTCATCTAGATTTTCTCCTAGGTTATCTTCTAGTTCTATAATTTTGAGTTTTACATTTAGGTTTGTGATCCATTTTGAGTTACTTTTGTGAAAAGTGTAAGTTCTGAGTCTAGATTAATATTTTTGCATGTAGATGGCAAATTATTCCACAATTTAAAAAAAGATCATCTTTTCTCCATTATATTGCCTTTGCTCCTTTGTCAAAAATCAACTGAGGCCAGGCGCAGTGGCTCACACCTGTAATCCTAGCACTCTGGGAGGCTGAGGCAGGAGGATCGCTCGGGGTCTGGAGTTTGAGACCAGCCTCAGCAAGAGCGAGACCCCTTCTCTACTAAACACAGAAAGAAATTAGCTGGACAACTAAAAAATATATAGAAAAAATTAGCTGGGCATGGTGGCGCATGCCTGTAGTCCCAGCTACTCGGGAGGCTGAAGCGGAAGGATTGCTTAAGCCCAGGAGTTTGAGGTTGCTGTGAGTTAGGCTGATGCCATGGCACTCTAGCCTGGGCAACAGAGCGAGACTCTGTCTCAAAAAAATTTTTTTTTAAAATCAATTGATTAGCCGGGCGTGGTGGCGTGTGCCTGTAGTCCCAGCTTCTCGAGTGGCTGGTGAAAAGGGATGGTGAACTGGGTATGGTGGCTCATGCTTGTAATCTCAGCTGTTTGGGAAGTTGAGGCAAGAGAATCACTTTAGGCCAGGAGTTTGAGACCAGCCTGGGCAACATAGCAAGATCCCATTTCTAAAAAAATAAATATAAATTAGCAGGGCATGTTGATGCATACCAGGAGTTCTAGCTACTCAGGAGGCTGAGACAGGAGAATTGCTTGAGCCCATGAGTTCAAGGCATGACTCCAACTTGGGTGAAAGAGCAAGACCTTGTCAGAAAGGGAAGGGAAAAGGAAAGAAAGAAAAGGGATACTGAGACAGGACATCCTTTCCTTCCTGGTCTTAGTGAGAAAGCTTTTAGTTTCTCACCATTAAGTATAATGTAGCTGTAGGTTTCATAGATTTTTTTTTTAAATCAAGTTGAGAAAGTTCTCTATTCCTAGTTTACTGAGAGTTTTCATCAAGTATGGTGTTGGATTTGGTCAAATATTTTTCTGTACCTATTGATATAATCGTGTGATTTTTCTATTTTAACCTGTTGATGTGATGGATTACATTAATTGATTTTCAAATGTTGAACCAGTCCTGCACACCTGGGACAAATCCCACTTGTTCATGGTGTATAATTCTTTTTGTACATTGTTGGATTTGATTTGATATATATATATATATATATATATATATATATATATATATATTTTTTTTTTTTTTTTCCTCTTTTTTTGAGAGAGGTCTCACTCTGTTGCCCAGGCTAGAGCACAGTGGTGTCATCGTAAGTCACTGCAACCTCAAAGTCCTGGGGTCAAGTGATCCTCCTGCCTCAGCCTTCTGAGTAGCTGGGATTACAGGTACGTGCCACCATACCCAGCTAATTAATTAGATAATATTTTTTGAGGACGTTTGCATTCATGTTCATGAGAGATACTGGTCTGTTGTTTTCTTGTAATGTCTTTGTATTGTTTTGGTATTCAGATAATGTTGGCCTTATATAATAAGTTAGGAAGTATTCCCTCTGCTTCTACCTTCTGAAAGATTATAGAAAATTGGTAAAATTTCTTCTCTAAATGTTTGGTAGAATTCACCAGTGAACCCATATGGGCCTGGTGCTGTTTTGGAAGGTTATTACTTATTCATTCAATTTCTTTAACAGATATAGGCCTATTCAGATTATTTCTTCTTTGTGAGTTTTGGTGATTGTGTCTTTCAAGAAATTAGTCCATTTCATCTAGGTTATCAAATTTGTGGGTATAGAGTTGTTCACATTATTCCTTCGTTATATTTTTATTGTACACGAAATTTTTAGTAATGTCCCCTCCCTCCTTCATTTGGATATTAACAACTTGTGCCTTCTCTTCTTTTTTTTCTTAGCCTGACAGGAAGCTTTTTGATTTTATCAATCTTTTCAAAGAAATAGCTTTTGGTTTTGATTTCCTCTATTGATTTTTTTTCAATTTCATCAACATGTTCTATTTCTTTTTCGTCTGCTTATTTTAGATTTGTTTCTTATCACTTTTGGCTTCCAAGGAACTGTTTTACTTTGCCACCAGCTCCATCATGTTTATGTATCCTTGACATTTTTAGCTGTACTGCACATGCAGTGTAAGTATAGTCCACCACACTGCTGGAAATAAAAACTTTGTTTTATGTTACTTATTCTAGAAAGATTTCTTCTGTTAGTCCAATAAAATTAGAGGTTGGAAGACTCAAACTTGAGTCACAACCCTATGGGTAAAAATCTAGTATTGCAAATTCCCTCCCACTCCCCTTCACATAGCATATTGGGCTCTAATCACAGCAAAGTTATTATGGGGATTAATAATAAAAACTTAGCTCAGTGTCTGGTGCTGAAAAACTCAACAAGTAGCTATAGTTATTTTCAAAAATTCTTTCACTAATCTTGCCTGTTTATTTTTACAGATGAGCTATAGAATGATTTTTCCAATTTCTAAAAAAGATTCTTTTGGAATTTAGATTGAAATTAGTTTTGGTGGAAATGTATAAAATAATTTGGGGATATTTTACTTCCCGACAGAATCAAATCCCTTCACCCAGGAATATAGTTATGTCTCCACTAAGTCTTTTTTGATATTCCTGAGCAAAATTTGGCAGTCCCTCATTTGGGTCCTGAACATTTCTTTTGATTTCTATGTTTGCTAATATTGTAAGTAAAATATTAATTTCTATTAATTATTCCTAGAATATTTAAAAGCTCTGTTTTCTATGTTTATTTTATAATTGGACATATTTCGGAAGTTTTATAACAATTTTACAGCTTTCCAGGTAATCACGTCATCTACAAATGATTTTTTCCTTTCCCAAAAGTTATACCTCCTTAAATATTCCAAAGTATGTAAGAGCAGTTAGATATCCTCATTTTATTCCTAACCTTAATAGGCACATCGCTAGTGTTTCACAATAAACTTACTGGTGTTGACTTCATATTTCTTTAAACACAATGTAACAAGTTTTAGCAGGAATGTAAGTTTGAACTATAATATTTTTAGGCACTGAAATGAGTATGGGTTTTGTCCTTTGCTCTACTGATACTACAAAATATATTTTTCTACTAGAAGTTAATCTTCTATTTCTAGAATGTATGTTATCCTACTTAATATTGGATTAATAGTCCTGTCATAAGCAGTTGGTATTGTTCACAATTTAAGTCTTTTAGATCTACTTTATTCTTTCTCACACTTTCTCTGACAAGTTTTTGGAACTAGATCAATGCTACCTGTATAAAATGAATTTGGGTGATTTTTCTACATTTTAGAACAGTTCAACTAACTTTAAATACTTCCACCTTGAAACTGTAAAACTATTCACCTATAAAACACCTAGATTTGCTACCATTTAAAAATTATTTGATAATTTTATAGAAGATTTCAATGATTTGCTATTGCAGATTTCTTAAGACAATTATGATGTCTTTTTCTAGAAAATGGTCCACTTCATCCAGATCTTCAAATTTAGCAGCATGTGGCAATACAGAATTTATAACTTTTAAAATCTCCTTTATTTAGCCTAAATATTTTTGTTCTTTTCATGTTCCTGTTATCCTATCTGTTGCCATGTCCATATAGATATTTCATTTTTCTTTTTCAGTGTTTTGACACGATTTATCCTGCTTTAATAGTAGTTTCCTTGATATTTTCCAAAAACATTCTTTAAAGCACATTTTTTATAATTGTCATAGTTAATATTGAAGTGGAACAGTTTGACTCTATTTCTGATGATAATGTAGAACACTTAATAGCTCCTCTTTCATCACTACCTCAATCTCAAGGCCCCAAAATTCTCAGTTTTTGTTAACATAGGCTAATATAGACTTATCCAAATACTTATTACCAAAATATTGCTTTTCCTATTTATCCTTTTAAGAACTTAGCACTTTACTCCTTTCATAAACAAATTTACAACAATTATTTAAATTTATGTATAAATGGTTTTGGTGTTCACTACAGTCTTTTGGGCATGAGGTTGATCTAATAAACTCAGTTTTCCTTCATCTCTAAGGTGGTTAATCTTTAGCCTCTTTTTTCCAGAATAGTACATAAGTGGTATAATTTCTGAACATTTACATGTCTGAAAGTGTCTTTCCATTGTCTTCACCTGTGAAAGGCATCCTCACTAGGTGCAAATTTTTGGCTTAAAAATCTTTCCCTCCAGAACTCCCTGTTAACTTCTGGTATTCTCTGAGGCCAGCTTGGTTTTTCTTTTCTTGCAGGTAACGGGCTTTTGTTTGGTTTTGCTTTTATCCATATAATTGTTTTGCAGGATGTGTTTAATTATAGAACCTTTTTCTCATAGATTTTTATGGAACATAATGAGCCCTTTCTTTATCTCCCAAAATCTTTATTCAACTACATCTTTGAATATTGCTTCTGCTCCACTTGTTCTGCTCTCTTTGGAAACACCAGATACCCTATGCTGGGTGAAGTGCCAGTCTCTGACCACTCTTTCATTTGTACCACCTCTGTGTACTCTGAGTTCTGAGAGAACTACTTGTTTTTTCTCATAATACTAATTTTACTTTCTGAAGTAGCGATCATGCTATTTTCTGTTTCCAACATGCATTTGTGCTTCTGTATTTTTAATTTCCTATGAGTCTCACCATATTCACCTCAGCCTGTTCTCTCCTTATGGCTTTCCGTTTCTGCTTCACAAATGGCACACACATTTTCCTATACTCTTTTGAAGAAGCCCAATAGCTTCCTGAAAATTACTTCCAGATCCTGAAACTGAGATCATACACAAATCGTGTATAATTTTATGACTCTTTAAAACAATGTTCCTTTTCTCTTGTTCCTCAGTATCCTGTCCTAAGTCCCAAGTTTCACCAACTCTACCTCACCCAAGACCTCTGGCCACTTTAGACTCATCTTTGGCTATACCAAGAGATATATCTGGTAACGGGACTTTGATATTCTTTATTTTTCACTGTTTTTTAAACAAATGTCTTACATTGTATATACATGCTTCAGTAACAAATTATTTTGAAATTTTTTTCCTCTTAAGTACTCTGTGAACAGCACAACAAAAAAGTCAGTATTTGTGAATCTAGGCTACAATATATAGAAAGTTATATCATCAAGATAATAGTTTAAAAATATCTACTTTTGCTTCCAAAAGGAGAAATTCTAATATATTAAGAAAAGAGAATAACAACATGATTTAACCCTGTTCCCACATAAGCACCAATTTTATTCCAAATAATCACAACTTTAAGAAAGAATTTTCCTAAAATACTTTCACAAAAAGTAACCCCAGTGTCATAAATTCTGGAAATGCCATCTTATACATTAGTACTACCTTAGTTGAACCAAAACATTCCAAAAATTCCATAGCTTCTGTAGATTTCATTTAAAAAGTTTTAAAAAACAACCTTTCTTTCATGATAAATGATGCTACTGGTAACTTGGTAGAATTTTAGTTACTTTGGTGATTTTTTACATTTTTACAAATAAGCAACATATATATTAAAAAATGAGCCAGTCTAATGGCTTGTATTGGAGGCCAGGGAGTTGCATTTTGTTAAACCCAAATTGAACAGAGTTGAATTTAGATTAATACAAAGAAAGGCATGCTCTGGATGTGTTGTCCTTTGTATTTCTTGAAGCATCAGATGAATTGTAAAAAGTTCAAAGAGCTTCTTATTACTCCTGTAAAAGAATGAGTACATAATTTTATTACATATACTTAGGGAAGTTATCTGTAATGACATTGACAATAACTTATATATAATTTTCAGGAAATGGTATCTCTTTTTAAAAATAGTACATAAAATAGGTGACTAAAGGATTAAGATGCTAAAGTAGGTTTTGTGAGATAGGCCTGAAGTAGAAAAGCATTTGGGGAAAAAAAGAAACATTTTATAATCCTGGAAACTGCACCTTATTCACTATTAGAGAGCTTGAGAAATCTTTTTTTCCACCACAGTTTTGTCAAATACTCGATCATCTTATTTTAAGTAAGTAGGGCTGTTTAAAGTGGCAGAATATTGACTTACCTTGCAACTTGGCTACAAAATACTTCAACTATCCTTATTTTAATAACTAGTCAGCAATTTCATTTTCAATTAGAATAATCTTATATTTCCTATTTCTTTTCTAGATATATTTACCTCTTGAGAGAAATTATCAAATAACCTTATGTACCATCCTTTAATACAAAAGGATTTACATCTTTGTGGTTTTAAAGCTTTAAGACTTGATTCAGCATCAACTATTCCCAATGCTCTTGTTCAAGCTTCATTCTAGGTCTTTACCTAAGTCTGAAATGAACCTAAGCTACAAAACATATCCTGAATAGTAAAACATTTTGGCTCAAGGATATCTTGCACTTTCAGACTATTTTTAAAAAATCACATGAATTAGAATTAAATCTAATGTTACTGCAACTTCGTGGCATCACAGGGTAAGTGCAACAGGCCTTATTAAGAATTTACTGATTACAAATCAAGAGAATCATGATATAGTCTGCAAGAAAAGGAAGACAATAAATTGATAAGTTTAACTGGTATCAGACCAAAACTAATAATGTTATCAGTTGAGAATAAGGTTATAATTTGACAATAATTCACTACAGTATGCTAGGCATAGTACCGGATAGAACGCATGGATCCATTATCCCTATCTACAAATAACTTTAAGATGCATTGCATTTACTATTCAAGTATACCGAAGCCTGGTAAAACATCTACATTCTCTATGATGGAAATTATAGATGAGGGGATAAGGCCAGGGAGAGAAGAGCTGAACCAAAATAAAAATTTACTGTTATGAAAATGAGATAAGACAGAAGGTGTCCAGATTTGCCTCAAAGGAAAAACTAGACTACAGCAAGATTCTAAGAAAATACAGCTTAAAAATCCATGTCTTTAATTTATAATTTAAAAACTGGTTATATCAATATTTGAGTCAAGAGAAAGAAGAGGAAATAGCCCTCAATTCTCACAATAAAATCCAAATTAGTGGCAGTAGGAAGCCCATAATAGTTTCCCAAAACAAACTCCATTACTGAAATCATCTTAAATTTTTCTGCCTGCTTCATTTTCATTCCCTAAGCTCACTTTAGTACATCAAGAATAAATTGCTAAATACATTTTTATTATCTAAATTTTCACCTGTGATATTACAGAATACCAGTATGCAATAATTTATTCTATCATTTGGTTGCTAAAAACTGCTTACTTTTATATACTGTCTGTGGTATTTAAAGTTCATTCAGCTTAACTGAACTACAGAAACAACTCAGTGTTCTAATATTGATACTGTCTATCACTAAATATGTGGTCTTAGATCACATTAATATTCATGAATCTTAATTTCTATATCTGTATATTGGAAATTTGGAATTAATCAAAGTTGAACTAATATGGGATTTAGAAAGGTCTAAATGAAGATGGCAGATGAGAAAAACTGCCAGCCAGAAAGACACATTTTAGAAGAAAGTAAAAAAAAAAAAAAAAAAAAAATTGGCAGACAAACACAGATTGGATGAGGGTTGGAAGGAAGGGTGCCTGAAACTACAGGAGACCCTATGGGAAGAAGTTGCAGAGGCGAACTGAAGGAGACGGGCCCCCAAGAGGCTTGGAGACCAGCAACAAAGGTAGGTGGAGCAGTTAACTTTGCCCTCCCTTGCATCTGGGACTGCTGGTGGGCTCCTGAGTGGTTGGAGAGACCTACCAACACCAGCCCAGAGACGGCTACCACCAGGAGCAGTGAGCCTCTTGTGGACAGGGCACCAGGCTCCTGGCTCCCTTGGGGCACCTCCTGCCCCACAGACCTGAGCTGATCGGCAGGCACCACATTGCTTCATTCTCCCTTTCCCCTTTCCTACCCATGGCTGCCGAGAGAGACAATTTAGCCACCACCAGGAGGCATCTGCAGAGACGGGACCTTTCCTTTGGGGGCTCTACAGTGGACTGAGGGGTACTCAGACTGTGAGCTCCCTACCCACCAGCCCTCCCAGGTGCCACTTGCCTTGTGACTCCAGGAGAGCAGGCTAAATCCCAAAGCAGAGAGACATCAATCCAGCTTTGGGCACTCCGTGGGTGACTTGAGACCAGCACTCCTCTCCTGGGCAGGGTGAGGAATTGATCTCCAGGGCCCAGGGGACAGGCCTGAGATCTCGTATACTCAGGTCTTGATCGTATTTCCCCAGGGCACAGAAGGGATATTTGTGAATCTGCGTACTTAGGTGTGTGCGCCTTCAGGGGCAGATCAGCATGCTTGAGGGGCAACCCTCTTCTCATAGGAGCGCCATACACCCAGCTCAGACTGTGATCCTGGGCAGGGACCCTCCTGGCCAGCATCACAGCCAGGGGAGATCCACTGGTTTGAGGTCCTGCCTGCTGGCAGAGACCTGGGAGAAACCATGCAATAGGAGAGGGTGGAAAGGAGTGAGGCCTATTTCAGACTGCAGGTCTCAGACAGCCCCACCTCCACACGCAGACTTTTCGGCTGAGCAGGGCCATTTCAGCCCCTCCCTTGCAGCTTTGCCGAGAAGCAGAGAACAGAACTTTGACCCCTGCTAACAGCATTTGTGGTGCTTGAGGGCAGGCTCACTCCCCCACCTACCCCTACAGAGATGGAGAATAAGGGCACACCTGGAAGTCCCAGTGCCCCACCCACCACCTGAGGTACAAGAGTGCCCCTCCAGAGGAACAAGAGCTGGCTACAGGACACAAAAACAAGACTACAGCATTCTCCTCCCAGCAAGCGCCACCTACTGACAGGGAGATCATTCTGCACACCCTTTAAGTGTACCTACTGGCTCAGAGACTACTCAGGGTATGTCATTATTCAAAAGAAAATCTAAAGGTAGGAAGCCACAGCTGATCCAGATGGGAAGGATTCAGTAAAAGAACTCTGGAAGTATGAAGAATCAAACAGAAAGCACACCCCCAAAGGGGAACACCAGCTTTCTAGCAATGGACATAAACCAAATTCAGAACCCTAAAATGACAGAAGAATTTCAAACATGGATTGTAAGAAAACTCAATGATATGCAAGAAAAAAAATGCATAACCAACACAAAGAAGCCACAAAAAAAAAAAAAAAAAAAATCCAGGACTTGGAAGAAAAATTCACTAAAGAAATTGAAATATTAAAGAAAAATCAAAGCAAACTTCTGGAAATGAAGAATTTATTCAAGGAATTACAAATCACAGTGGAAAGCTTACGGAACAGGGTAGATCAAATAGAAGAAAATCTCAGGGATTGAAGATAACACCTTTCAGTTAAATAAGTCAGTCACCTAGAAATAAGAGAAAAGAACAAAGCCTACAAGAAATGTGGGATTATGTGAAGAGGATTAATGTGATAATCATAGGAATCCCTGAGGGTGAAGAAGAAAATACACAAGGGTTGGAGAAGCTATTTCAGGATATAAAAGAAGAAAATTTCCCAGGCCTTGCTAAAAATCTAGATATCCAGGTACAAGAAGCTCAAGGGACTCCTGGGAGAGTCATTGCAAACAGGAAGACACCACAACACACAGTCATCATACTGACCAAAATAAACACCAAAGAGGCCCTCCCACGAGCTGCAAGGTAAAAGAAACAATCTACAAAATGGGAGAAAATATTTGCATGTTACACATCTAATAAAGGGCTGATAACTGGACTTTATATAGAACTTAGGAAAATCAGCAAGAAAAAAATCAAATAGCCCTATCAAAAAGTAGGCAAAGGACATGAACAGAAACCTGTCTAAAGAAGATGGACTAAAGGCCAACAAACATATGAAAAAATGCTCAACATCTCTAATTATCAGGGAAATACAAATCAAAACCACAATGAGGTATCACTTATCCCCAGTGAGAACAGCCTTTATCAAAAAGTCCCCAAAGAATAAATGTTGGTGTGGATGCAGAGAGATAGGAACACTCATACACTGTTGGTGGGATTGCAAACTAGTACAACCTCTGTGGAAATCAATATGGAGATACCTCAAAGAGATACAAGTAGAACTATCATTTGATCTAGCAATCCCATTACTGGGCATCTACCCAAAAGAACAAAAGACATTCTATAAAAAAGACATCTGCACTAAAATATTTATAGCAGCACAACTGACATTTGCCAAGATGTGGAGAAAACCCAAGTGCCCATCAATACATGAGCGGATTAATAAAATGTGGTATATGTATACCATGGAGTTCTACTCAGCCACAAAAAACAATGGTGATATAGCACCTCTTGTATTATCCTGGGTAGAGCTGGAACCCATTCTATTATGTGAAGTATCCCAAGAATGGAAAAGCAAGCATCACATGTACTTACCATCAAATTGGTATTAACTGATCAACACTTAAGTGCATATACAGTAACAGTCATCGGGTGTCAGGCAGATGTCGGGGAGGAGGGGATGGGTATATACACATGTAATGGGTGCAGTGTGTATTGTCTGGGGGATGGACACTCTTGAAGCTCTGACTCAGGTGGGGCTAAGGCAATATACATAACCTAAATGTTTATACCCCCATAATATGCTGAAATAAAAAATAAATAGGTCTAAATGATCACAAGAAGTTATCTTTCAGTAAAAAAATGTCAGAATTAACAAATTCTTACTTGATTTTTGAAAGTTTCTGTAGAATAATACTGAGTTTTTCTAATATTTGAAGATCAAGCTTAGGAGTTCGAAGCAGCACGGAGCAAGTACGAAAAAATAAAGTGTTGCTACAGGCTTCCAGGAAAGGCTGCAAGAATTCTGCAAAACAAATCATCAGTGTTGCACTGTTAGGGAGTAGCTAAAAAGGAAATCAAAAATCAAATAAAACCAGAACTACATGGGGGCAATTATAAATATTGATTTAGATTTTCATTCTTTTCATACTTAAACTTTGGGGCAAAAATATGATTTAAAAAATTAAAACATACATTGGCTCTTGTTGAACATTGCAAATGAAACAAGATTATTTTCTCTAATATCAAACTCTTAGGCAAAATTTAGTGGAAATTCCATGTTTGAAAGAAAGGAGGGAAGTCATTTCTTCAATAAATTCTTAAGCTCAGTTTAATCAGGAACAAAAAATTTTGTAGAAGTAATAAAAACAAACCAAAACACCTATATTTAGGACTCTCACTTGAATATTAATGACAATTTACATAGTTACTAGAGAAGGAAGAACTTTTTGCATATAAAAGGAGAAGATTCATTAAAAACTATTAAAATTTTTCAATTAAAAATTTAAATATTTTAATTGCCTATGTAAAAAAAACACTAATTAAACTGAACAAAGGCAAAGCCCTAGAAAACAAAAGAAAGCAAAAGAAAAGGAAATGCCAAATTTGGAAGGGAGAAGGGAAATCTCTTTGTAATATATTTGCCACAAGATGTACCTAGTATTTTTAGTAATGACAAAAGGGCAAAAATAAGAAATTCAGAACACAATGTAGTAAAAATATTCAATAAGACTAGGAAAATAAAGTAGTAGGAATTGGACAAAGTTGTATCAAAAGCCTTAAAAGTTTATGTATCCTTTCATTCAGCAATTCTGTCTCCAAGAATATGTCTGATACAGATGTATGCAAAGGTTTATCAATATGATCCATGATAAAAGGCCTGTTAGAGTTCCTTGTGAGTTTATTACAAAATAATATATAAAGGTGCTTTTTAAGGTTTTTAAGCCAAACACATTATTGGCTGTTGGGAAAGTCTGAAAAGACACAAAAACAATCTAAAAATATTAAATTTTATCCTTTAAAGTTAAGTTCCTTTGTGAAAAGCCTCTGTAAAACTCTGTCTCCCACAATGAATACTAGCCTTTATTTCAAATACAAATAAATTGTTAGCCATAAAGGCCCTAAACATGTGATGGCTAGCATTCATCTTGGTTTTTGACTCCATAAGCACAGCCTGAAAGACTTAAGGGTCCCTATCTTGATAGTGTACTGATTAAAATAAACTACAAAAGCAACAAAATCCAAAATAAACTCAGGAATGTCCTGCTAATAGAAAATAAAAGGCAGTTCCCATGATTTGAAAGTCCCCTCCAACCTCATATTGAAATGTAATTGCCTTTGTAATCGCATTAAGGGGTGGGACCTTTAAAAGGTGATTAGGACATGAGGCTCCACTCTCATGGGTGGGACTGGTGCCATTATTAAAGAGCAAGTTCAGCCCCCTCCTGCTTTCTCTCACCCTCTAGCTTTCCATCACATGATGACGCAGCAAGAAGACCCTTGCAAGATGCCAGCAGCTTGGTCTCAGACTTCCCACCCTCTAGAACTGTGGGCCGTTAAACTTCTGCTCATTATAAATTACCCACTCTTCAGCATTCTGTTACAGCAGCAAAAAAAAAACTAATACAGAAATTTGTAACAGAGAAGTGGGGAGTTACTATAACAAATGTCTGAAAATGTGGATGCAACTTTGGAACTGGGTAATGGGCAGCAGTTGAAAGGATTTGAAGGAGCAGCTGAAAAAGGCTAGACTGTGTAACAGTGGAGGGGCGTAACGCAAGGAGCTCCATTCTGCTGCTGACCCCCTGTGGTAGTATCCTTTAGGTTAAAAGCTTTTGCTTAGCTTGGCAAGTAGGCCAGCTAATTATAGGAAGAATTTAAGTTGTATTCAACTCTAAAAGTAAGGTGATAACTGTTTCTTTTCCAAAACTAACTCCCAGGGATATGAGAAAAGTATAGACACAAGCAATAAATCTATGTTAAAGATTTATAGGAGCATCATGACCTAACCTACTCATTCACAGTTAACTGACCATGAGAAATCTAAGTTTTACAACCTCCTCAGACCCTCACTAAGGTCGTTGGTTACCTCTTGTAACTGCTCCCCTCCCCTTAACATAAAAAGGAGCCTAAAGTTCATACTAACTTAAGATGGTTCTTTAGGGCATTAGTCCTCCATCATCTCAGTTTGCTGATTCTCTGAATAAAAGTCGCTTTCCTTACCCCAAAACCTTGTCTCTCAGCTTACTGTCTGTCCTGCAGCAAATGGTATGAGCTTGGACTCGGTTACAATTGCCATGAATAGAGCACTAAGGGCAATTCTGGTGAGGCTTCAGAAGAAGAGGAGAGTTGCACGGAAAGTCTGAAACTTCTTATAGATGATTAAAGTGGTCATGATCGGAATGCTGATAGAAGTATGGACCATAGATATAAGTAAAGGCCATTCTGATGAGATCTCAGATGGAAATGAACAATATATTGGAAACTAGAGAAAAGGCCATCCTTGTCACAAAGTGGCAAAGAACTTATCTGAATTGTGTCCATGTCCTAGGACTTTATGGAATGCAGAACTTAAGAGCTCCATAGCTCCAAAGCATTCAGAATGCTGCATGGCTTCTTTTAACTGCTTATAGCAAAATGTGTGAAGAGAGAAATGATTTAAGGACAAAATTTAAAATTAAAAGGCAGAACATAAAGATTTGAAAAACTCTCATTCTGTTCTTGTAAACAATAAACAAGTATGCTCAGGAATGAATATGAAGGGCATGGCTAAGCAACCCTTCGATAAGGAGATTAATATGGACAGAAGAAACCCAGAAGCTGTTCATCAAGACACTGGAATAAAGACCCTAAAGGCATTTCTGAGATCTTCTAGGTAGCTCCTGCCATCACAGGCTCAGAGTCTGAGGTCACTGAGAGAAGAAGAGTTTTGGGGAACTGGCCTGAGGTGCCCCTGGGAAGGGCTTACTGCCCAGGGCCACCTGGGGTCTCCCACCCCAGCCATGGCTCTGAAGGGTGCAAGCAGTGAGCCTTGGCAACATCCACATGGTACTTATCTTGCAGGTGCACAGAATGCTTGAACTGTGGAGGGATGGCTTCCTCCATCTAGATTTCAAAGGATGTTGCAAAAAGCAGAGATCTGTCACAGGGGCAAAGCCACTGCTGAGAGCCCCACTAGGGCAATATCCTGCTGCATAGCGTCCCCACTAGGCCTAGTGGAGCTATGGGGGTAAGGTCACCCCAGAGACCCCAGAACTGTAGAGCTACTGGTGTACAATGCCAGTCTGGGAGAGTTGTAGGCACAAGACTGCAACCTGTGAGAGTTGCTATTATAACAGAGAAAATGGCCTGAAAAAAATGGCAAAATCATTTCCTGGCTCTTTAAAACATCCTCCACTTCTTTGTGAGAACTTAAACCTGCATCTCTGCCTCAGGCCAGTGGTTGGGAGGAGCAGGTTAAGTCTTTTGATTTTTGTGCCACAGGAGATGGCTCAGCGTGACTTGGCAGAGTGAGGTCCTGAGTGGAGGTCATAGGATTGTCTTCAGTGGAGATGGGACAATCAGAATCATCAACTATAGTTGAATAGCAATTGCCTGAAGCTGAGAAACCACCCTTTAAAAGCTCTGTATTTCTGCTTATTGGGAGGATGATGGCATTTCAGACAGTAGTCTCCATCCTCCTTTGCTAGCAAAATAATAAACTTCTCTTTCCTTCTCCTCAAACCACTTATTCTTGTTCTTCTGATGCAGCCTCAAGGAAGAGCGCTGAGTTTTAGGTAACACTGTGTGGGCTGTGGGCTGTGCCCAGCAAAACCATCAGGGCAGAGCTGCCTGAGGCCTGGGGGGCCCAGCCCCTGCTTCAGTGTGCCCAGAGGGAAGGACATGGACTCAAATGAGAGATTTACTGTGTTCTCCCTGTGGGGTTTGGACTTACTTAGGATGACTTATCCCTTTTTTCTTGCCTATTTCTCTCTTTTGGGACAGGACTGTCTATCTTACAACCGTCCCACCACTGTAGTTTGGAAACATGTAACCTTTCTTTGGCGGGGGGGGGGGGGACAGGGTCTTGCTCTGTCGCCCACGCTAGAGTGCAGTGATATCATCATCACAGCTCACTGAAGCTTCAAACTCCTGGGCTAAAGACCCTCCTGTCTCAGCCCCCTGAATAACAGAGACTACGTGCCACCATGCCCAGGTAATTTTTCTGTTGTTTGTAGAGACAGGGTCACACTCTTGCTCAGTTTCACACTCTTGCTCAAATTCCTGGCCTCAAGCAAACTTCCTGCCTTGCCCTCTTAAAGTACTAGGATTACAGGCATGAGTCACCATACCTGGCCTAGGAAACATGTAACTTGTTTTTATTTCATAGCTTACAGCTAGCGGGAAATTTGCCTCAAGATGAATCATGTCTTGGGTCTCACTCATATCTGTTTTAGATCAGACTCTGGACTTTAATTTTAATTTTTTTTGAGACAGTGTCTAGCTATGTTGCCCAGCTGGTCTTGAATTCTTGGGCTCAAGGAATCCCTCAGCTTCAGCCTCCCAAGTAGTTGGGACTACAGGTGTGCCACTGTGATTGTAATAGAAGTTGGGGCCTATAGGAGGTAATTACATCATGAAGGTGGCATCCTGCTATGATCTGTACGTTTGTGTCCCCTCTAAGTTCATATACTGAAACCTAACCCTTAAGGTGATGGTATTAAGAGGTAGGAACTTTGGTAGGTGATGGGGTCATGAGGGCACTGTCCTCCTGAATGGGATTAGTGCCCTTATAAAGGAGGCCTGAGGGAGCCTGTTTGCTCCTTCTGCCATGTGAGGACACAGATAGAAGGTGCCATCTATGAGAAGCAGGCCCTCATCAGACACTGAATCTGCTGGCACCTTGATCTTGGACTTTCCGGTCTCTGGAACTGTGAATAATAAATTTCTGTTGTTTACAAATTACCCAGTCTAAGATATTTTGTAATAGCAGCCTGAACAAAGACAGAAACTGGTACTGGGAGTGTACTGCTGCTGGAACAAATGCCTAAAAATGTGGAAGTGGCTTTGGACAGGGTGATGATGGGTAGAAGCTGAGAGAGTTTGGTTTCAATGATTTCTACATTAAATTAGAGAGATTAAAAACACTTGAGGCAATTTCTCTCCCCTAATACCTAGTCATATGGATCAAAACCTATAAAACAAAACCTAGCAAAAACAAAAAGCCTCACCTGTAACAACCAAACAGAAAGGGGCAACATTCAGTGTCATGAACTTTAAAAATTAGTGGCAAATGGCCTAGGATAGAAATTGAAATTCTTGAGTGGAGAGGAGTTGGAAGAACAGCCAGGCTCCTAGCGGATCCTCACACGCCCTTCTCCCAAGAGATACATTGAGAGAATTGACAAAATCTTGAGAATTCTTACTACCATGTTTCCCCGAAAATAAGATAGGGTCTATATTTATTTTTCCTCAAGAAGACATGCTAGGGCTTACTTTCAGGGGATGTGTTATTTTCCCCTCAAAGCCTCAGCTTGCAGCACACACAGGATGGCTGGGACCTGACTGGGGGAGCCGACCTTGTTTGTGGGGCTGCCCGCATCTTTCCGGTCAACACTGGGATAGTAGCTGTCACGATGGGGCAGATGAAAAGGGCTGCTCGTCTTCTTTACCACTCTGCGATGAAATGCATGGGTTGTGCAGATACACTGCGTAGCCACGCCCATCACTAGGTCATATTTTCGGGGTAGGGCTTAAATTGCGAAAATGCTTAGAAATCCTGCTAGGGCTTATTTTATGTGTAGGTCTTATTTTCGGGGAAACATGGTAGTACCCCCTATATCTGGAGAGGAGCAAAGTACGGGCTATTCTTATCTTTTCACTCTTCTGACTAGAAAATAGAGGAAGGGATTGCCAGGGAGTAATTAGAAATTAATTACAAGTAATTAGAAATTAATGTTCCAGAGATGGGAAACCAGTCTGAAGCCAAAAGAATTTCTCCATGAGAATAGGATATTCATACCTGCTACTCTAATTAGGTGAAATAAAACCAAATATTATATTTTAGCAAAATCTCAGAAGTGAGAGCACAGCCCCAAGAATCTAACAAAGACAGCATGTCATCCCCGGTTATAGTGGAAAAAGTATATATTAAGATAAATGGCTCTCAAACAATGGCTCTGAAGGGGAAAAAACCAGACTTAGATATTACAGTAAGAAGAAAGTTCAAAGTCCTTCACCCTCTCTATAAGGACATACAGAAAGTCTAGACAGGGAGACCCAAGCAAGAGTAACATTAATTAGAAACAGATTACAGCAACTGGTTAATCAATTAATCAATAAGAAATATAGCATGGAAAATACAGACAGTCAATCCTAAAAGAACACTACTCAAAGAACAGACTGAAATTTTCCACAAGAGTTCTGTGGTCTCAATTGATCTAATAAAACATGGCTAGTTGATAAAATAACAAAGAAAAGATGACAATAGGATTTAAAAAGGGTGAGAAAAATGATTTAAAAAATGTTAAGAACTAATAAATTTAAAACATCAAGAAACAGAAATAATATAGCTGAAAATTAGATTACTATCATAAAAATCTGAGATAATCACAGAGAATGCAAACAAAAAATGACGAGAGAAATGACCAGAAAAAAGCAAAGGTATGGAAGACCATAAAAAAGACCCAAAATATGTATAATTGGTGTCCCTGATATGAAGTTAATAAAAGAGAAATATTATACATTATGTAAGAAATTTTATTTCAGACCAGGTATGGTGGCTCACGCCTGTAATCCTAGCACTCTGGGAGGCTGAGGCAGGCGGATCACTCAAGGTCAAGAGTTCGAAACTAGCCTGAGCAAGAGCGAGACTCTGTCTCTACTAAAAAAATAGAAAGAAATTAGCTGGACAACTAAAAATATATGGAAAAAATTAGCCGGGTATGGTGGTGCATGCCTGTAGTGCTAGCTGAGAGACTACAGGGATGCTGAGGCAGAAGGATCCCTTGAGCCCAGGAGTTTGAGGTTGCTGTGAGCGAGGCTGACACCACGTCACTCTAGCCCAGGCAACAGAGTGAGACTCTGTCTCAAAAAAAAAGAAAAAAAAAAAGAAATTTTATTTTAAATGAACATAAAACTAAATCTTCAGATTGAAAGAGCACAAGTGTGATCCAGGAACATTCAACACCAAAATATATCTTGAACTTCAAAGATAAAACAGTCATTGGCTACTCAAGCTAAACAATAAATTACCACTAAGGCAAGGGGAAACAGACTCTCCTCTAACTTCTCCAAAGCAACATTAAAAGCCTAAGACAATAAAGCAGTATTTACAAAGTTTGAACAACAAAAAAAAAGAGATTGAAAATTACTTTACTCAGCCAAGATCTTGTTAAGTATAAAAACCTCAGGCTGGTATTCTCAAATATAACATGACTAAGCACCCACAAGCACTTCTTAAATTGGGGGAGTAGGGCAGAGTACGTGGAGAGGGAATAATTAAGAGATTATTCAAAATTAAGAATACAGAATGACGATGCCACAATAAAAAAACTAGTCTTGAGTACTGAATATAATTAAATGTAAAACCAAAGAAAATAAAATATGAAGCAAATGTGTAAATTGTGTTCCCAAAACAGAATGTAAAAATATAAATAGTGACAATGTAAAAATAACAACATAACTGTATTTATTTATTTACTTATTTATTTTGAGACAGAGTCTCGCTCTGTTGCCAGGGCTAGAGTGCAGTGACATCAGCCTAACTCCCAGCAATCTCAAACTCCTGTGCTCAAGCAATCCTCCTGTCTCAGCCTCTCGAGTAGCTGGGACTACAGGCATGTGCCACCATGCCTGGCTATTTTTTTCTATTTTTAGTAGAGACAGGGTCTTGCACTTGCTCAGGCTGGTCTTGAACTCCTGATCTCAAGTGATCCTCCCACCTCGGCCTCCCAGAGTGCTAGGATTACAGGCATGAGCCATCACACCAGGCCAATAATGTAAAATTAGCAACATAACTTTAGAAAGTCAGAAAGAAGAAGGTGGGAGATGAAAAGTGCAATACTGATAAATGTCCTCATCTTTCAGGCTGGGAGTCAGTCAATACTACCTAAAACTAACAGCATAAAAAAATGTAGGGTACACTATTTAAAAATGGTTAAAATGGTAAATTTTATGTCATGTATATTTTACCACAGTAAAAAAAAATGTAAAAAAATATGGACTCAATGTTTTTTTGTTTCTTAACAGAAGGCACTTATAGTTAAAAAAAAATGTAACTCGAATCCATTTCATTTTTTCTGTTAAATATATTTCATTAAATAACATCTATCTATTCACCCATCTTTCTATCTGAAACACAATCATAGAAACAGGTCTGAAATAATGTTCACCTAATGTTAATGATGGTTATTTCTAAACAGTGGGGTTCATGTTCATTTTTTGAAAATGCTTATGATTTCTACATTTCTTCTTTGAATTTTTTTAGTTCTAAAAGTTTATTTACATTTGATTTTTAAATTGTGGTTAAATATGCATTACATAAAAGTTTGTCATTTTAACCATTTTCATGTGTATAGATGCTGTGGCATTAAGTATATTCACACTGCTGTGCAGCCATCCATTTCTAGAACTTTTTCATCTCCTCCAGCTGAAACTGTATACACTGAACAATAATTTCCTATTTCCCTCTTACCCAACCCCTGGCAATCATCATTCTGTTTCTCTATAAATTTGACTATTCTATGTACATGATATAAGTGGAGTCATACAATATTTGTCATTTTATATCTGGCTCATTTCACTTAGCATAATGTCTTCAAGGCTCATCCATTTTGTAGCATATATCAGAATTTCATTCTTTTTTTAGACTGGATAATACTCTACTGTATGTATATACCACATTTTCTCTTGCTGCTTTCAAGATTCTCTTTGTCTTTGACTTCTGACATTTTGATTATAAAATGTCTTGATGTGGGGGCTTCTTTGGGTTTATCAAACTTGGATTCCTTGAGCTTCTTGGATTTATAGATCCGTATCTTTCCTCAAATTTGATAACTTTTCAGCTATTATTTCTTCATATAACCTCTCTGCTTCTTTCTTGCTCTTTTTTTTGCCTTCTAGGACTCCAGTAATGCATCAAATAGCCTACTTGATGACATTTCATAACTCCCTTAGACTCTCTTCACTTTTATTTATTCTTTGTTTTTGCTCTCCATACTCGATAATTTCAAATGATCTGCCTTCAAGTTCACTTATTCTTTTGCCTGTTCAAGTCTGTTTTCAATTTAGTTACTGTATTTTTCAGCTCCAGAATTTGGTTCTTCTTAATAATTTCTATCTCTTTGTTGATATTCTCATTTTGTTCATGTATTATTTTCTTGACTTCCTTTAATTCTTTGTGTTTTCATTAGCTCTTTGAGCATCCTTAAGATAGTTGCCTCACACTGAATATACATTCTTCTCATCAGCTCACGGGTCATTCTCTAAGACTGACCATGTCCTAGGACACAAAGCATGTCTCAAACAATTTAAAAAATAGAAATTATACTATGTATCTTTTCAGATCACAATGGAATAAATGTAGAAATCAACCCTAACAGGACTTTCACTTCTGCATAAAGTCATGGAAAGTAAACAACCTTGTACTGAATGATCACTTCATAAATGAGGAAATCAA
>CAUYPO010010964.1:0-24216 GCA_963574435.1 Cheirogaleus major | reverse complement strand
CAAAGACAGGAAGCCGCAGGGATAGGCCAGCCAAGGCAGCCAAGGACCGGATAGGGCCAAGTACTGAGACACCCTCACGCCCCTCTGGCGCGCAAGCGCACTCAGATGTTTACCACTAAGCTGCACCCGGAACTAGGCACTAAATTGTAGTGGCGGAACACCGGGCCCCACATCTTTCTCCGCCCCCCATACCCTGCACCACCTGGGGACACCAGCAAGATGTGGCCCCTAAACATGGGACTTAGCAGCCTCCATAACTGCAAGAAATAAATTCCTTTTCTTCATAAATTACTCAGTTTCGGGTATTCTGTTACAAGCAATAGAGAACAGACTAAAAACGTGCAAGTTATTTTTCTAATGTAAATTCAGAAAGAATGTAGATGTTAATTTACTGATCTACCCATACCATTGCTCACCAGTATAAATATGTAAAGAAAATAAATTTTAGGCAGAGATGTGAGAAGTGGTCCTGACTCTAAGCTTTCATTAAAAAATTTCATTATGAAATTATCATTTCATTAAGAAATTCACTAATTTATAAAATAACACTCCCACACAAATGGGAAACTGTTAAGGGAAGCACAATCTTTGCATAATATATATAATATTCAAGAGAGACAATTCGCTCTTTTTTGTTGTAGCCTTACTATAAAATTGTAAGCAAATAAGAATTATGCAAATTAATCACAAGACACACTGGTCTGGTTCTTGGGATCTACACAATCTGGTTGTGATTCTCTTGTTTCTCTTTTTAGTCTTGGATGAACAGGCACCCCACAACTTGGAGATCCAGCTTCATACTATACGGATTTCTGAAGGGTCTCATATTCTTTGTGATGGTTCCCTGAGAGTCTTCCAATCTCCCTTGCCCTGCGTTAGGGCCAGACTTGGATCTCTTCTTTATTACTCCTTCAGTTGTGCTCTGGTCATTTGAACCTCTTGCTATTCCTCAAACATCATATGCATATACTTACCTTTGGACTTTTATACTGGTTGCATTCTGCCTATAATACTTCACATGTCGGAAAGCTTGATGGCTCACCTTCCTCCAGTCAATGTTGTACCACAATCTTAATTAAGGCTAGATTAACAACTCTATTTAGAATTCCAACCTACTTCTATCACTCCAATCCCCCCTACCTATCTCTATTTTTCAAACATAGATAACACTTCCTTATATATTTCATAATTCACATTTTTATTATGTTTATATATATATTTATTTCCACCCTCTATGAAAGCAGGTATTTTGCTGTTGGTGGTAGCTAGTAATGATGTGTTGTTGCTACAGTTCCCTGATGCCTTTCAAGTACCTGGAACTGGGCGTATCTGTATATTACATGAAGTTAAAGAGGTATTTTTAAAATATGAACCTGTTCATGTGACTTCTATGCCTAAAATTCTTCCATGAATTCCCATTGTTGGTAAAACCAAGTCAAAAATCCTTAAGTTGGTCTATAAATAGTGATCATACTTCTTAGTTTCAGCGTGATATAGATCAATTAATGCCTGTTAATTACTTTTAGTGCCCCATCCCCTTTACCATCAAGTAAAGTATCCACATTTAGAGACTGTATCTACTAGAGGGTCCTATATCGTGTACGTGTTCTCTCCTCTTCTGGCCTCATCTCCTACTACTCACCCCTGCACCACTCTGCAGCTCAGTCTCAATCTCCATACAGACTGACGTGTCTTATCTCCCCTGCCCTCAGGTGTTTTTGCCCATGTTGTTCTGAGGTACACAAAAGAAAGCTACTGGTAGCTCCTTATCCCTGCTCTACACTGCCCCTTCTTTCTCCCACCTGATTCTACCACATCCCCTTTGCCAAACACCATGAACTGCACCCCAAAAGCAATATGCCAGAATCTAGCATGCCCCAGTGTGAATTCCTCTACATTTCATGGATTGTCTAGTTTTGCCTCATACCTGTACCAGGAAATTCAGGAAGAAGGAGGAGTAGGAATCTGGCCAGGATCCTATTTGTGCTCAGTATCATTAAGACAAACATGCAAACAAACAAAAAGCCCCGCTGGAGTCAGCCTCCTGAAGCACAGTCAGATAATGTCCATCAAAACTGCCAATGCACATATTCTTGGATGCAACTTTTCCATATGAATGTAAGATGTATGCAAGGTATCATGGCACAGAGGGGATGTAGTACCAGTATATGTTCACAGATATGAATAGTGTTTGCAAATAGCAAGATTGAAAACTGAAGTAATTGCACATTAAAATATGGTAAATACCATATAATTGAATACTATACATATCTAAAAGAGAATAAATAACTTTTCTGTTTTTATATGGAAAGATCGCAAAAATATGTTCTAGGTAAAAAAAATTAAAATGGACAGAATAAATGTGGATAAAATGCTACAATCTGTGAAGAAAAAAGAAAACATTTGTATAACTTTGTTTAGACATTTAAAATTTCTGAAATGGGCCGGGCCTGGTGGCTCAGGCCCGTAATCCTAGCACTCTGGGAGGCAGAGGCGGGTGGATCGCTCAAGGTCAGGAGTTCGAGACCAGCCTGAGCAAGAGTGAGACACCCCCCCCCTCTACTAAAAATAGAAAGAAATTAATTGGACAACTAATATATATATAGAAAAAATTAGCCGGGCATGGTGGCGCATGCCTGTAGTCCCAGCTACTCAGGAGGCTGAGGCAGTAGGATTGCTTGAGCCCAGGAGTTTGAGGTTGCTGTGAGCTAGGCTAACGCCATGGCACTCACTCTAGCCTGGGCAACAAAGTGAAACACTGTCTCCAAAATAAATAAATAAATAAAATTTCTGAAATGATAAACAAGATACTAAAAACAACGGTAACATTTTTGGGGGAACAAGGACTAGGTAGAAAGATTGGGCTCAAAGAAAGATTGGGTTTAACGGCCTCTAGGATGGTGACATTTCTAGAAGTTACCAATGTCAAGGTCTGTGAAGTGATCTTCAGTTTGAGGTCACTCTGGAAATCTGAGGCAACCGGTAAATAGGAAGATTCCAGAAGGGCGACCAAGCCTGGGCCTGGAGGCGTCAGGCAAAAGAAACCTGGGAGACTCGGGGACAATGAGACTCAGACCCGTCGGCAACATCCTTCAGGCACCAATATGTATGTTCTATTAGTGAGTGGGTCTTAGGAAGCAAGGACTGGGTAGTAGTAGTTCACGGAGTGTGATCGTCCGGACGCAGTACTTACCAGACATTTAGAGAGCAGCAAGTATTTCCATAGATTCCCGGGCCATTAGCCCCAGTTTGAAAAGTTTTATCGTCGAACTGTTTGAAGTCTACTAATACGGCTTAAAAATCAATGCTTTTTCTTTTGTTTTGTTTTTAAGAGAAAGTTTCTCACTCTTTTTATTAAAGATAGAAAGCGATAATAAAAAAAATTCTTTATTCCCCAGGAATTTATATTAACAGAATTGACTTTTTCAGAACATGACAAAAAAAGACACTCACCGCAAGTGGCCGGTTAGCTCAGTTGGTTAGAGCGTGGTGCTAATAACGCCAAGGTCGCGGGTTCGATCCCCGTACGGGCCATTGGCTTTTCTCTCTTTTTTTTTTACCCCTTAAAAAGTAGAGAATAACCCACTCACAATGCAGCTCTCTTCCGGAGTCCCCAAATGTTTCACGTTTTCCCAGACAGTATTCTTATCCTTTTCTCCAAGAGTGATACCTGGGGACAGAGAAATGTGCAGGGCAGAGGGCCCAAGAGTAGGAGCCCTGCATAATAAAGAAAAAAAAGTGGAAACGATTTCTGACAATTTTTAAAATAAAACTTATTTGATTTTAAATTGTATTTCCAAAGTAGTCCTGAAACCAACCTCCTATCTCAAATCGTCAAGAGATAAAACGTAAGAGAAGAAATTCTTGGAAGTTTGTTCTTTTAGATGTCTCTGAAGATCCTTCCAGATTTAACTGACAGCTGACTGCCTTAGGAGAAAGCTACCACTATTCTGAACAAAACACACACTTCTTTTTTTTTGAATTGGCTAAGGTACACTAGGAAATGGAAACAATATGAGAGAAGGGTTTGTGATCCTGATGTCAGACAAATTTGAATTCAAGCCCAAAACTATTAAACATGACAAAAAGATCAATTTTAATGTCAAAGACCATGAATCCAATAAAGTTAGAATAGATATAAATAGCTATATACTAAAGAATGCCACATTCTTTACCACATTCCTAAAGTAAAATTTATAGGAGATACTCTTAGATTTTAAAAGGAGTAATAATAGAGACCTTAAAATGATACTCTCAGTATAAGATAGGTCAAATGGACACAAAATAAGAATATAGAAAAGCCTAAGCCATATAATAAAAAAGGCGGATCTTATGTATATATATCAAAATTTATAACCTGGTATAGATAATACACCTTCTTAATGGCACAGGAAACATTGAGAAAAGTTGATGTTATAGTATATCACAAAAAGAGCGTCAGTAAGTTCCACAAAGTAGAATATTAATAATCAGCATGCTATTATCCTAACATGGGCTTGCTAGTTTATAACACTCACCCTGGACCTGGAGGTGTGTTCTGCTCATGCAACTCCTGCTTTGAAATGTACAGGGAAAGTGGAAGTAAGAGGGTTTAGATGAGGAGAGAGGACGAGAGAAAGAACCAGAGTGTCAGTGCGTAGGTGGGAGCGGAGCCCAACTAAGCGAGGGTAGTGGGAGGTAGCCTTTCGACTTGAGAAGGGGTGGGCGTTCATAACTAATCCCGCACCCGCGCCCTGCCCCACCTCGCCGGCGCCGTGGTCTCCATAGAGTCCTGCGGGTCCCCACTCCCTTCTCTGAGCCCGGCTCCTCCCAGCCAGGAAGCGGGGAGCCGGCCGTCTCGTGGGCTTGGGCGGCCGGGTGGGCTGAGCCGAGGCTCCTAAGCTCGAGTGTGGGAGCGGAGCGTGGGCGGCGGGCTGCGGAGCCAAGCGAAGCCGCGCGGCGGACAGTTCGGGCTGGGGGGAGGGAGGCTGTGGCTCCCGACCGAGACGGGGGAGTATCTAGGTAAGGCGCGGGGCGCCTCGGGAGGGTTCCCCGTGTCTCGAGCGGGGCGGCCCCGGAGGCCAGCGGGGAAGCGGCGGAGGCACTGCACCGGGAAAGAGTGCAGACAGCGCGGTGCGGCGCCCGGCGCTGGCGGAGAGATGGGGGCTCGCGCCGCCCCGCAGGAGGAGCCCAGTGTTCTTCCGTCATCCCTACTCCGCGCGCCCCGCTCACCTTCTCGACGAGCTGCTTCTGGAGCGACCGGCCAGCGGTGCGGGGGCCAGATAAGGGGGACCCGCGAGGCCGCTGTCCCCGGGGTGGGCCGCCGGTGAGAGGGAGCGGGGCTGGGGGCTGGGGAGCGCGGGGAGACCGTGAGGACAGGCGGCGGCCGGGCGGCCGGGAAGCCGCCTCGCTGTGCAGTTTGCGCCGCCGGCCCACTCGGCAGTGTGTTTTGTGGACGGCGCCTTCACAGACAGCCCAGTGGAGCCCAGCTCAGTGCCCCGCAGCTTCGACGCGATGTTCCGCCGGAGCTTTAATCATTTTGTAAGTACACTCGCTACGGCTCCACGCCTGCCGGCTTGTTTGCTCGCCACTCCTTCAGCGGGTCCCTCACAGCAGTTTTCTGAGCGGGTAATTGCGTCTCTGAGAGACACCACCACCGCTGCCCTTTTTCGTTTTAACTGAAACGCGTAGCCCAGGCGGCCAGGGTGGGGAGGCAGGTAGGGTTCTCCGGGTATCCCACCCCCGCCCCAGGACAGTTTAACCAGGGCTTCTCCGGGCTGTAACGAGCGAGCTCTGCCTCCGACTGGGGGCCGCCCTGGGGCTCAGTGGTGGGGGACTCGTGAGGTAACCGACCCGGATGCTCCTCAGTTTGCCAATTAGGCGAAGATGGTGTTTTATTATCCGGGAGGTTACTTTCTTTTTGTTCCCTCTGCCACGAGCACATCATCCCATAATAAAGTTGATTTAAAAATTAAAAAGCAGAAGCTTGTATAAACTGTTCTGGATTCTGCTTTTTCCACATAGCAATATATCATTGGCATCTACCAGACACAGAACAACTAATTAATTATTGTATTCCGAAGAGTGTAGAAATTAATATTTGTTAAATTAATACATACTTATGTACTATTTTATGATTTTAGACAGAAAGTGCTTTGTCCTTTGTAGCAAAACGTTATGGGTGTCATCATCCCTCCTGCTTTCAAGTTTCACAAATCCTTCTGCTTATATGCATTCCCTCCTTCAATGATGCAAACAGAACATTTCAGGTTCAACTTCTGCTGAACATGCCAACTTGTTTGAAAATAAGCTCTGATTTTGTCAAGAGTACAATATTGAAAGTGCTATTTGATAGATCTTCAAATACTCATGAAATAGTTATTCCAAGTTACGCTGTTAAGTGATGAAGGCAAATTGCAGCACGATGCATAAATATAACTCTTTTATGAAAAGAAAAGAATTTGTATAAGTATTTGCTTGTGTAAAGAAAATTGGAAAGGATACATAAGCAACTATGCATAGAGTTTACCCATGGACGTTAGAAATGATTTTTGGGTAGATGAGGTATAAAAAGAGACTTTTTACTGTATCTTTCTTTTTATGTTTTCTAACTTTGAAACGTGAATATATTTCTTACCTAAAAATTAAACTTTAATTAAACATTTAAAAAATAATGTCTTCTATCATAAATTCTAGGAACATGATAGAAAGAAAACAGATGTCTTCTACATGTCAATTTAGTCATCAGAAGGTTTAAAATGAAGCTCTTAGGGTTTTTTCCTACTCTGTTAATGAAAATTGTTCACACATCATTTAAAAAATATTGTTTCATCTTCTACCAATCTGGTGAAAAACTAATTGTAGAAGTGGTAGGAAGTGTGGGTGGTTTTACAATTTTTTCTTAGATGGAGACAATCCATATAGGTCAGTTTTTTCTACATGACGGGAATAAATAAAGAACCTAATCCACAAGAGAACAGCTATCAGAAATGTCTGATGAAATCTGTCTGAAATTACTGTCTCAGTTCAGATCCTCTAAATTCCCCACTGAGAGTTACTGTAGGTATTGTGTGAAACCTTACAATGAAACTGGGAGACCATAAAGTGTACTCAGCTAAGGCCAGGCCAAAGGGGGGATTAAACCCATGATCTTAGCATCATTAGTACTGTGCCCTAAACAGCAGAGCTAACCAACCACAGCAAGTGGTATCCTTTTTTCTTTTTCTTTTAAAAGCTTAATTTATGCCAAAACAATGTTTCCAAAATTTTTTTCTAAAACAAAATAGAATGTTGACTCTTCTTTTACTTTAACAAGATATTAAGTTACATCTGCTCTAGCAAGTGGAGCTAATCTTTTTATTTATTTTCTTATTTTTTGGAGACAGGGTCTGGCTCTGTTGTACAGGCTGGAGTGCAGTGGTGCGATCGATAGCTCCCTTCAGCCTCAAATTCCTGGGTTTACGTGATCCTCGGGAGCCTGCCACCAAGTCCAGCTAATTTTTAAATTTTTTTGTAGGGCTGGTGATGCCCACGCTGGTTTCGAACTCGTGTCCTCAAGCCATCCTGCCAACCTCGGCATACCTAGAGTGCTGGAATTACAGGCGTGAGCGACCGCCCAGTGCGAGCAATGCTGTCTTAATGACTGACCTTAAATTCAGTGGTGGTGATCTTAAAGTTTGTATTTGAAAGCACTGAAAACAGAGTTCACAGGAGATGTGGTTGAGGTAAATCGTAAAAGTAACCTCCAGAATGGCCCATACGGGGACCAAGCCCACGACCTTGCCGTTATTAACACCACGTTCTAAGCCAACAGAACTAACCGGCCACCGTGTGGAGGTTCTCAGTCTTTTTTTTTTTTTTTTTTTTTTTTAGAAGATGTAAACCACCACCGAATTAAACTTTTCCTCCCCTCCCATTATTTTCCTGGGAATACACAAAAACCCAAAACCACAAAAAACAATTTTTAAAAATCCCCACATTCTTCCTATTTCACTCTCCCCATCGCGGAGATAGGAAAAAGAAAAAGAGAAAAGCTGAACATTTGGCCCAAAGCAACCTTGCCTCACATGGAAACGTATTCTTTCTCAAGCTGCCCATTCTGACCCGGAAGATTCAGGTCAACGTCCAGGAGCGGGGCTTCTTTTCTCCCACCCAGGGAAGGCCCGGGGCGAACGCGAAGCAGCTCCAAGCCTGAGGTCGCGGCGAGAGCATCACAGAACCTATGACTGAGCCGCCGCAGATTCAGAAGACTCAGCCACCGCGCGCGGGTGCGGATTCCTCTCCGCTCCTGCAGACCATTCCAAACAGTTGGGCCTCTTCCCAGGGGGCGTCGGAGGCAGGGAACTTGCACCCTCTCTCCGCCTGGCCTCAGGGGAGTTCGGCGGTCACCAGGACCCTGAGATGCCTCCGATCCTGCGTGAGTGAGATTTAAAAGACCGTGGAAGACGGCCTCTCCACAACTGACGCCTCCCCGCCTCCTGGCAGAATCAAGATCTCTAAATCAATGCTAAGAGGAACTCACATTCAGGGTCGGGGGCCTTTACCTAGACCTCGAGAGAAACATCTAGATCTAAGAAGGGTGTCAGTGTTGAGGCTCAAGTCGGGCAACTTCAGAGGAAGGATGCGAGACACACCTGCCCCTATCAGGTGCGGAGCAGCCAGGCCTTTTTCACTGGCCGTGGTGGTAACCCTCAAAACGACCCCCACGATGGTTGACATTGGCTCAGAGTCGCTGCAGCAAGGGGAAATGGCTAATTCAGGAGGTGTGTGTGTGTGTGTGTGTGTGTGTTGTAAGTTTCCTCATAAAGGATTTGATGTTAACAATAGCATGCACCACCAGGCAGGTTTTTCTAAAGAAAAAAGAAAGAAAAACCCATGGTATACCCCAGCTGCTGAGGTAATCTGTATCTTGGCATAACTGAAAGCTAGGCCTGGTACCACAGGCACACTGGTAGGGAAGTTCTGAGAATGCTTGAGAAGAGAAGGAAGCCTTGTGAAAGAAACCAACATATACGTCTCTAAAATACTAGGGATTTGAGTTAAAGTTAAAAGGTTAAGCTCTGCCCACCCCCCTTTCCCACCTAAAAATAGGCCTTTTTACAACACTTGTTTATTAGTTCAGAAACAGAGCTCAGAGACAGCAGCGCCAGAGGACCTAGGAGCAGACTTTACTCCTCCCATAAATTTGCCTTCCCACATTTTTCCACCTTTCAGAAGCCTGAAGATACTCTTTTCTTTGTCTTGTCACAATATAGGATTTATGTCTGTTTATTAAAATTCTACTATTTAAGCAAAGTCCCTAAGCTACTGCCTGGAGAGAGAAATACTTCTGAACTGAGGACTCCCTCTCTACTTGCACGGCTAATAAACTTCTGCTATTTTTGTTTGTTTGTTTGTTAATCCGACTTTCAGGAGAGTGCCTCAACCAAGAACCTAAAAAGGGGAAAAAAAGAAATTATGTTTTTTCCCCTGCACTAGCACTAAAGCCAAGCCCATTCAAATGAAGGAAAAGTACAAGTTCCCCACCACATAAAGAGGAATACTGTGTTGTGCTGGCTTGGAGTGCTCAACAAAATTGTTACAAAATAGATTAAGCAAATGCCAGAATATAGTTATGAGGCACAAGAGATGTGCCTCAGCTCTTTCTTGAGGCAGAAACAACTGGTGTAAAGCAGTCTTGACTGCTTTAGAACTGCTTTTGCTGACCTATAATACTCTTTAGCTAATTGTAATAGCAAAATCTCCACCTAGTGGAAAATCATATCATTAACATAACATGGTTTATATGAAGGCACATGATGATTGTACTGAGTGTGCTTGATTTGTTTCAACGTGAACATGCGATGATAGAATGTAAGAAAGAGCTCTGTGTCACGCATTGAGAACAGATTTAAGACAATGCTGACACCAGCGGTAGGTGGTACGGTTTTAGTCTCCCAGTAAGAACTCCTGTGCTGCCCAGGAGTGAGAGCCCAGAGAACTCTTGTGCAAGGAGTGACCACCCTGTGTAAGTAACCTCTAATAAACTCATCTAAATCACTAAGCTGGACTTGTCTGAGTCATTCTTTTGTCTATCTCCATCTCAGTGGAATACCATCCTAGGATTTTCCTGAAACATCAAGATATCAACTAGAAAAGAAGTTTTCAAAAGAGACAAAGAGAAGGAACATTCACCAGAAGGAGAAAAACCAAGAGTTTAGAGTCAAGAAAGGCTGGGACTTCCTCACAGGAGAATGGGCTTTTTATGGCTTCTCTTACCAGCACCCTCTTGTTCTGCCTCGCCTTTACTTCTCCCACTTCTCAGCTCCCTAGAGGCAGACAGTATCCCTGATTTGCTATTTCCTGCTCCTGGTGGCTGCTGCTAAGAGGGGTGAACCATGGCACTGTTGGCACAGCTAACAAAAGCTAAGTAGGCACCTTTGGGACCAGCCCCCCATCCTTAACCCCCAGGCTCTGGAGGAGGGTTTCCATCAGAATTCTGAACTCCTAGGGTTGGAAGCTGGAAGTGCTTGGGAGTGACACTGGATTGTGGGAAGAGATGGTGAATGAAGGGTTTGGAAAAAAGACTAAAAGAGATAGATAGAGAAGGACAAAGATTAAAAGTCACAGGAAGAGAAAGAGAAGAAGTATCAGAGATGGAAACAGGGCCTCAGGGAGATAGATTAAGACAGCAAAGGAGAGATGGCAAGTCTGAAGACAGGGATATAGAGACAGAGATAGAGAGTGAGAGAGAAAGTGACAGGAGAAACAAAGAGACCAAGAATGAGAGAAACAGAGCAGTGGAAATAGCCAGGGCAGAGCAAAAGAGAGAAGATAGTAGAGACAAAGACACTGTCCAAAAGACAGGGACAGACTGAGAGAAAAATAAACAGAGAAACAGACTGAGATACAGAGAAAGACAGAGATGAAGATATTCAGAGAAACGGAAGGAGACTGTGAAAGACAAATAGTGACAGAGGAAAAAGAGAGGAAGAGACAGAGAGACTGGTACCATGAGAGAAACAGTGAGAAGCAGAGACAGGGTCAAGGTCTGAGGTCCAGAGAGAAGAACTTGCAGCAAGATCCCCAGCCCAGGAGCTGAAGTGGCAGGATTTGAGCTGGAATCTTATTAGCAGGGGGAGGGCACCAGCATGAGGAGACACATTTCTTTGACATTTAACATTTAAAATACCAATATTCACAATGAGAATAATCATTCATTTATATTACATAATTCTTTGTCCATTACAAAGCATTTTTAGTTGAGAGTGAGGATGTTTGCAGACACAAGTCAGTTATATGCAGAATAGATTATGAATCCTAATTCCCAGGAATTTCCTCCTCAAAACAAGCTGCTTTCTTTTGTCCGGTGATTGAATACATCCAGGACTGAGGTGGCCATGCAGGGAGTAGCCAGGGTGTGCGACTCAGACCCCACCCCTAACCTCGCTCTCCTTTGCCAGCCTGAGCCAGGTCTGCAGCTGCTGGGAGATGCTCTGTGGAGAGACGAGAAGAACTGTGAGTCAGACTCCAGCAGAAGGAAGGAGCATGCAAATGAGCATGCAAATTACCCAGAGCCTTTTCTCTTACCTGGCGCCCTAGCCGGAGGCTGGGTGAGTCTGAGGGCCTCTCAGGTGCCATGTCCAAGCAGTGGGAGGCACTAGGGATGAGAAGAGCTGACTCCGAGGAGCCCAAGGCCTGTGTTACACCTAGCACATGCCAGGGGTCTGTGTCCCCTGAAAAGAAGGAAGAGAGGATGATATGTTAAGTTGCGGCTAGATGGAAGCTTAGGAGACAGGTTTCAATGGCATGCTCACCATTAACAAACAGCACTTGGGTGGCCCCAGGGGTCTGTCCACCATAGTAGGAGTTCGTCTGGGCCACAGCCTGGGCTACAGATGAGGCTGAGAGTCCAAACACCTGCTCACACAGGTCTAGCTGGGAGGGCAGTGCTGGGAGCTGGGAGAAAGGACATCTAGGATCCTCGCAGGTGACATCTGTGAAGGGAGATACCTGTAAGTGTGTGGTATATAGCCAGTCCCCCACCCTCCTTTCATAATCATTTACAGAGCTCTCCCCAATCATGATCAAGACATTCCTTGTCCTCCCTTCAAGGAGCTCATAGTCCTGGCAGAGAGACCCACACACCCGCAGACAGTGAGAGCCCAGAGCAGCCAGGGCTGTGATGGAAAAAGGTCAGGAGGTAGGGATTCCAGAGAAAACATGGTGGGCTCAGGGAGAGCATCCTGTGAGGGATAAGACCTTAAGAAATTGATAGGACTGAGGCAAACCAAGAGAGAGAAGAGAAGGCATAATAAATAGAGGAAATAGCACGTGCAAAGGTCTGGAGGTAAGAGGGAGCCTGGAGTGCTTGAAGCTCAAATTGGACCACATCCATCCTGCTTAAAATCCACAGCTCACTGTGCTTTCAGAGTAAATCTAACTTCCTTAACCTCAGACTAATTCACTACTTCCTTTACCATTTATTGAGAACTTACCATGTAATCAAATAGATGTTCGATAATATTGGGCACACAGTGACAACCAAGACAGCCCCAGGCTCTGTGGTCATAGGACTCAGTCCAGAGGGGGAGACAGGCAATAAAAAATGTATGATGACAGATTGTGGGAAGTGCTAAGAGAAGAACACAGAGATATTGAAGTGGGAGGTGGGAAGGCTGACTTATACTGAGGGATCATGGAAGGCTTCCTGAGAGGAGACATTTTGTATTGACACTTGAAGATGAGTAAATTGTGTAAAGAAGAAAAGATGAGTAATCCAGGTATGTGCAAAGTTCCTCAGGTGATAAGAAGACTAGTGTATTAAGAGAGTCAAATTATGTAAAGCCTTGTAATAATAATATTGTAATGGTGAACATTTATGGAATACTTAGCGTATATTGGCATTATTCTTAGCATGTTACATATATTACTCTTTTAATGCTTGAAACAACTCCATGAAGGAAGTACTATTATTATTCCCATTTTATAGATGTGGCAAGTGAGGCACAGAGAGTTAAGTCACTGGCCTGAGTTTGCCCAAGATCACATAGGTAGAAAAATGGAGCTGAAATTTGAATATTTTACTTTAAACCACTATCCTCACTGCTTCTAGAGGATATGGAAAGGATTTTTTAACTTAACCTTGAGGTAGGGAGGCCAGATTTAACAAAATAATATAGGATGCCCAGTTAAATTTGAGTTTTAGTAAATGAAAAATACTTTTTTTAGTATATGTAATATTTGGGACACACTTATATTAAAAAAAATCTGTTGTTTATCTGAAATTCAAATTTAATTGAACATTCTATATTTTATCTGGCAACCCTACTCTGGGATTATTGAAGAGCCATGGTTTTGAGCAGAGAAGGAACAGGTCATATTTTAAAAGATCTCTCTGGATGCTGTGTGGAAGTGGGATTGATTATACAGGTGAAGTGAGAGCCTGGAGACCAGGGAGGAGGCTAGGGCAGGGACCCAGGCAGGAAAGGATGAGGGCCTCTACCAGGACAGCAGGAGTAGGCATAGAAAGGGGCAGGAATGGACTAGAGAGTTGTCCAGGTTGCAGAGTAGTCAGGACTCAGTAATTAACAGGCTAGCTGGACAATGCGAAGGAAGCAACCAAAACAAGACTCAGGTTTCTAGTCTAATGACTGTGGAAATGGTGGGGTCATTACTGCAATAGGGACAGAGAAGAGGAGCAGGTTAGAGGGAAGATCACTCATGTTGATGCCTGAGTGTTTCCATGAAGAGGCATGTAAAGGCCAAGCACATGCACACACTAGCATGGCTTCTACCCTTTCCAGCCCAACATCTGCAGGTTACACAAGGCCTAGGAATCAGGTCAGTTGCCCTATGGAAATGAAAATGAGTTTGGACCACCTTTAAAATAACTTCTCTGGGCATAGCACTGAATGTATGTTTTGTGGGTAAGGGTTAGGCCAGTCACTCACAGAAGCCAAACTCAGTACATGTCTGGTACAACCACTGTCGGTCACCCACGCCGTACACTTGGGGTTCTGTGTCCTTCAGCTGTGCCACTGTCTCTGCTCGGGAAAAGCTTAGACACTTCTGACCCAGGCTGTGCATGACAATCTAGGGAACAACACACATACATACATACATAAATATCTCCTCTCCTCCCAGCAAGCCAAGGCCCAGATGTCTACATCCCCACAGGTCAAAGGTCAGAAGCAGAAGGGTGAGTTCCTGAGTTCTCCTGGGAGTCAGCGGTCAGAGGGGGTGGATGCCTGGGTCCCTGTGAGTTAGAGGTCAAGGCACTAGATCAAGGGACTTTATTACCTGTGAGACTGGGTAAGTGATAACCTTTTGATCTCAGTTTCCTCGTCTGTAAGTGGGGATAATAATAGTTCTTATTTCTCCTGAGAATTCAGTTAAATAATATATGTAAAGCACTTCGTATAGCACTTGGTCCAGACAGTGCTGGAAAAGTGACAGCTATCTTGTAGATTCACAGGCTGGGGGACCCAGGTCCCTAAGAAAACTCTGTCCCCAAGGCTACATTTTTTCATTCTATGAATACTAATTGGGCACTTGATATGTGCCAGACACTGCTGTTGACTCAGAAAAGACGACAGAACAAGACTGGCAAAATAGAAAATAATCATCACAGTCTCTAACATCTGCATACTGCCTGCCAGGGTCCCAGTCGATCGCTTTACATGTCCCACCTCATTTTACGTTCTCATTGGCCCTGTGAGGTTCATCCCCATTTTACAGATGAGGAAACTAAGGCTTAGAGAGGATTTTCGTTTGCCCAAGATCACACTGCGAAGGTGGAGCAGGAACCCTTGTCTGCTAACTCCTCCCAGCTGTGCCGACCTGCGCTCACCTGCACGGCCCGACGAAGCCCACGGTAGGGCGTGGCGTGGCTGCGGTTGCCCCCGCCTCCGAGGAGGAGTCCGCAGAGTTGTCGCACGCTCAGTGGCGCTCCCGCTTGCCCGTCGTACTGCACCGCGCCTCCCACCAGTGCCTGCAGCGCCCCCAGCAGCTCCGCCTGGTCTTCAGCGCGGCCCAGGGACCCACACGCGCCCAACTCCGCCCCCAGCGCGGCTCGAACCGCCCCGCCGGCGCTCAGCCGCCTCTCCACTTCCGTGAAGGCAGCGGCCACCGCGGTCCGGCACTGCGAGAAGCGAGAGGCAGCGTTGGCCACGACCCAGGCTGGGCCTCGGTTTTTCCTGCTCAGGACCTACGTCCTCCCAGGGTTCCCCACTTTCCCGCAACCAGACTCCTCCCGAGGCGCGGCACTTGCCCTAGATCCCGCGCCTTTGTGGCTACTCCTCCAGGCCCCGCCTCTTGCATGGCCCCGCCCCACTCGGAGCCTCCTCCTCCGGATAGGATCATCCCTCCCCAAGCCCCGCTTCCTATTGGGGGACCCTCCTCTCTTTTTGATGCCCCGCCCCATCTTCAGTTCCCGCCTTCTTCCGAAATCTCCGTGTGTAGCTGGGATCCCACCTCCCTCAGACCGACCCCGACAAGGGTGCGACATTCTTCTCTAGCCCCCAGACTTCCGAAGCTTTCACTCTCTCCCTACGCCCCTCGGGCTAGGCCCCACCTCCTACCTCCAGGGACCCGCCAATCGCTGGGCTCTGTAGGCTTCTGGACACCACCTACGATCGGACCGCAGGAGAAGGTATCAGGGAGGTGTCAGCGGACTCCGCCCACGGAGACTCCCTCCTCCTGCACCTGCTGCCCCGCATCCTTACGTCATTATACTCGGAGAAATCCAGTACTGCCCGCACCGGGGCGGAGGAGGCGATGGAGGCGAAAATGAGATGGGGGAACTAAGGAAGAAGAAGCTGTCAGCCTGGGGACTGAGGAACTGGGACCCCCTATCTTCTCGCCCCTGTGTCATCCACTCGCTGTGTGATCTCAGGCTCTTGTGAAGGCAGCTTGTGGAAAGCTCTTGTAGGTGAGGGGAAGGGTGGGGCGTGGTGGGAGGGTATTCCTATTATCTGAGACTAGGACCCCCGAGTCCAAGTTCCCTCCCCCTAGTCCACCCAGAAGAGTCCCGGGGACCTTCAGCCGGGCCCAGGCGGCCAAGGAGCCGGCGTAGGAGCCTCCGAAGCAGATCCAGGGGCTGGAGGAGGAGACGTTGAAGAGGCGGGAAAGTGCCAGACGTGCGGAGACCACGTCGGCCAGCCTGGGGTCAGAGGGAAGGCTCGGTCGGTACTCATTTCCCCACTGCACAGGCCGGGAAATCAGGACCCAGAGACATGAATGGAGAAGAGTTCAGCCAGAAGTCAGGGCTCTTTTCTCATGTTGTATTTATGAGGGCTCTCCACAGTCACATACATTTTCGAAAGCCCTTGTGCCTAGGCCAAAGGAGACCTGGCCTAGAAGTCTAGAAGGCTTCCACCCCCCGCCCCCGTCTCTTCTCGTTTTAGGTAGGAGAAGAAATATATTTCCAAGGCAGTTTTTAGATGAAAACCTGACAAATATAGGGAAGGGTTGGGGGCAGTCAAGGGGAGCTACTCAGAGGAGGAGGGGTCCTTAGCTGGATGGGATTAGAAGGTATTGGGGAGGGGAAAGACACAAAGACACATGAGAAATGGAAAAAGATGTTGGTGTATGTCTAACGTTCTCCCAGGGTCTATCTTTCTTCCCCAACCTTTCTGAAATGGTTTGCAGTTAGTGCCATCCTACTGCTGTTAGAACCAGTTTGACTTGAAGTAAATATTGAAATGCAGAGAAGAGATGTAGACAGAGAGATGGGGACAAGAATGAGACAGAGACAGAGAGAGATACCAAGGAGGACAGGAAGAGAGAAGTCCTGTGGAGAAGAATAAAACAGGAGAAATAGAACTGGGGAGAAATAGAACTGGGGGGAAATAGATGGTGAGGGTTGTTAATATGAGTGCGATGAACTGAAGGAGGTGGGGGAAGGCCACTCCTTGCAGAGGGAAGAGTTCAAAGACTCAAGGCAGGAAAGTACATATAAGTCTGGAGAACAGCACGGATCTCCGCATAGCTGTAGCCCAATGAATGTGAGGGAGTTGAGGTCAGAGTTAACTGGAAGCCAGAGCCTGTGGGGACCTTGTGGCTGTTGTAAAGACATTGACTTTATTCTGAGAAATATGGGAGACATGTGAGGGATTTGAGCTAGGGATGGTCATGATCTGGTTTATGCTCTAACAGAATCACTCTGGCTTCCACTTGGAAGTCAAGGATAGAAGCAGGGAGACAGGTGTGGATACTGTGGCTGTAATCCAGGTAAGAAATGCTGGTGGTTTATCCCAGTAGGCCATAGTGAAACAAAAACACACACAAGAGTACAGGGTAAGAGAAAGATAGAGAAAGAGACAGAGACCCAGAAATGGAGAGAAAGAATAAGATATTATAAAAGACAGAGAGAAAACAGAGGGAACCAGAGATTCAGAGGTTGAATTTGGGCACTGGAGAAGAAAGACACAGATGCAGAGATGCCAAGGCACAAACATTCCTGCCCTTTGACCATAAACACTTTCCCTACCCTCACTCACGCATGGTGGCTGGATAGGAAGCGAAGCTGGGCCATGTCCAGGCCCCCAGCAGGAATACTCAGGCCATAAAATCTGTGTTCCAGACTTATCACCAGGGCCCCCCAGGCTGGGGCTAAGGCTGCAGGGTGCCCTGTGGAGAATGTGGAGTGGGTGGAATGTGAGTTGGGTTTAAGCCCATGCACCCCTCAGATCTCACAGCATTGCAACACGCAGCTCCCTTTCCTGGTTCCCACAGCTTCCCAACAATGTCTCTCTCCCCATCCCCACCCTTTCCTCTTACCTCTCATCACTGAGCCAGGCCCAAGACTGCCCTCGCCCCCCAGATGCAGGAATACAGGTCCATCCTGGTTAGCCCAATGTTGGTCATTCACCCAGTAACGCTACAAGGTGCGATGTGGAAGAAGAAATGGCATTTTGAGAGTCCTGACTTATTCTCTACTCCATTTGTTCCAGTTTCACTCCCTAATGAATCTTTCCTTCTATACTTAGAAGTATCTGAAATGAGCTTATTTATATATTCACTTCTTTCCTGTTTATCTCCTCATCTAGAATGCAAGATCTACAAATGCAGATATTTTTGTCTCCTTTTTCACTTTTCTATCTCCAGGACTGAGGGGAGTGGAGAGTGGCTGGTACATGGAAGGCACTTGCTAGTTCTTAAAGTAATAATTGTAGAATAAATAATGAATGCAGGTGGATATAGGAATAGGACCCACAAAGGATGACCTTTGGAGACTGTGTACAGAGGAGGCACTGAAAAATGGTGATTTGTTCATTCATTGAATAGATATTTTTGAGTGCCTATTGTGAGCTGAATCTGATTCCAAAGCTTGTTCAAATTTCTGCTACATATTGAGACCTGATGGTGGGTTTTATGTCCAACCTGGACAGGGAGAAGTGTGCACTGAGGAGTAGTGAGAGAGTGGGAGTGAATGACAGAGAGAAGGAATGGGTGAAGGACAGAACCTGAGGGTCAGAAAGAATGGGGCCTTGAGGAAGGAGAGAGGTCACTAAGGGTGAGTCTAAAAAACAGAGGGCTGGAAAGGGGATACTGACAGTAGGCATAGCATGAGAGGCAGAGGGGTGAGGAGCCTGAGGTGTAGAGAGAGAATAAAGTGCAGACTGAGGGACAGAGGAAGAGACTAAGGAGAGAGCAGGGAGGGCAGTGAGCTCGCCCTCTCCTGGCCTCACCTGCAGGAAGGATCTTCTGTCCGATGCGTTGAAGGGGTCCAGCGGCTGCTCCAGCCACCCGACTTTTGGGAGGGCCACAGCACCAGGCCCCAGGCCCAGGCCCAGGCCCAGGCTAGAGCTTTCCTGAATCCGCTGAATGTGCTCACCCAGGTGCCTAAGAAGGGAGGCTGTGGGACATGGAGGGGAAGGAGTCAGGCCAGCCCCCTTATGATGTTCTACTTGACCCTCAGCCCCCTCTTACCTGGAGCTGAGAGCCCCCAGAGGGAAAGCAGGAGCAGAGGGCCCAGCCAGAGGGCAGGTCCAATGGCCATGCTGCCCAGTGCTCTTCGCAAGGGCTCCAGGTGCTCTGTTCTCTCCCACTCACTGAGGGCCTTCATCCTGTCTCCAGGGGCTGGGCTTTAAATTCATCCTCTTTCATCAGAAGCTCAGGTTTCTTTTCAGACGCCTTTCCTGGCAGGTCAAGCGTCTGTAGGAACCCCTAAAGCAGAACAAGGACGCCAGAGTCTGTATGTAGAGGCTGCTGATGTGTCACCTGAATACCCAGTTTCTTTTCTCTTGGCCCCTCAGTAGTCCTCACTGTGCCTCAGTCTTCTCCTCTCCACTCTTCAGCCTTCCCTATATACCTCAGACTCCCCCTTTCTATGCCTTCCTGTCCTTCAGCCTCTGCCTCTCTCTTTAACCCTCTGTTGCCCATGTGCTTTCTGTCTTCTCTTTCTGCCCCTTGGCATATCTTCAGTTTCCCTCAGTTGTCCCAACACTCAGTCTTGCCCTCTCTTTTTTCTCCAGCACTCACTTCTCTTTTTCAGTCTTCCTGTCTGTCCCTCTCTCTGTCTCTCAATCTCGATTTGTCTATTTTCTAGTCCCCCTTTCTTGTCCTCATCACTCCCCCTACAATCTCACCGCTCTCCTTGGGCTCTTTATGGTTCTCTCAACATCCCAGGCTTGCTCTTGCCTCAGAATTCCTACCCTTGTTGTTTCCACTCTGTGGATTACTATTTCTCCATAAACCTGCATGGCTTGCCCTCTCACCTCAATCAGATCTTTATTCAGATGTCATCTGTTCAGAAAGGTCTTCCATGGTTATGATCTTTTTAAAAATTGCCAAACCTGTGGCCCTCCTCTATTCATTTTCCAGCTTTATTCATTATTCTCTTTCATAGCATTTATCACTATGACAAATATTATATATTTAAAAAATATATGTGGTTCATAGTCTGTCTCTCTGACTAGAAACTAAAGCTCCATGAAAGTAGGGATTTTCATTTCTTTCATCCATTGCCAAATGCTTAATTTCTAGAACAGTGCACATAGTGAGGAATCAATAAACATTTGTCAAGTGAATGGATAATTGATCAAGTAATGTTGCTAGTTCTGCTTTAAAAAATATATCCAGAGTCTAATGACTTCTCACCACCTTTGGTGCTACCACTTCTGAGCCACCATCATCTCTGACTTGGGATGTCACAGAAGCCTCTAAGCTGGTCTCCCAGTTTCTGCCACATGATTTACTCTCCACTCAGCAGACAGAGATCCCATTGAACAGAAGCTCAATCACTCACTTCTCCAATTGAAAACACTCCCCTGGTTCTCCATCTTACTTAAAGTAAAATCTAAAGTTTTGAGTCAAAACTCCATATGATCTGGCCCCCAGCTACCTTCATGATTTTATCTCCTACCCCTTTCTCCTGGGCTCAGTGCTCCAGCCACATTGAGTTACTTCATGTTTCACAAGCATATCAGTCGCACTCCTTTTTTAGAATCCTTGCTCTCATTGGAATTCTTTTCCACCAAATATCTGCAATCCTTATTTTATTGCTTTCTATAGTTCCCCATTCATATTTTACACTAACAGACAGGTTTTACCTGACCATCCATATAAAATACCACAATTCCTGACACTCAGTCCCCTAACTCTACTGTTGTAACTTCCTGATAGTGATCATATCTTATTGCATTACTCTTCCAAGCCATTTCCCAGGAAATAAATTTATTGTGGGAAGGATTTTGTCTATTTTGTTCACTGGTGCACCCATAACACCCAAACATAAACACCAAACTTCATAACACTTGGTAGGTGCTCAATAAATAAGTAGTGAGTAAAAGTCTATATGGATGAATTACTTAATTCATCAATTAGTTTTCTGCTCAAGAAATAATTCCCTAAGAATGTGACATAAGAGTTTAGGCAAGGGAGCAAGCAGGGAAGGAAGGAGGGAGGGAGGCAGGGAGAAAAAAAAATGAGTGGAGGCAAGAATGAGGAGCTATGATGAGGTGATCTGGGGTAAGAGGATTCCTGGCTCTAGCAATAGCAGGTGCAAAGACTGAGTCATGAACCTGGTTGGCATTTTCAAGGAACATCAACAGTTGGATGGAGAAGAGAATGAGGGAACTTGAATTATTAATAGATGAGAAGAGAGAAATCATTAGAGAGTCAACCTTGCTGGCAAGCTGTGGAAAGGGCTTTGGCTTTTATTTAAAGTTTGATATGTTGCCATAGAAGACCTTTTAAAAATATATTAGTACATTTATTAATTTTTTGGTAAATATCAATTTACTCATTTGTTTTAATTGCTAAGCTGGAAATACAGTTATCTTCACCCCAACTTAATAGGAAGAAGACAAATGGAAAAATTTTTAAAAAGTCAAAGGATGTGAATAGATATTTCACCAAAGAAGATACAACAATGGTCAATAAGCACAATATCATTAGTGCAGCATCATTAGTCATTACGGAAATGCAAATAAACACTATGAGATACCTTTTCGCACTCACTGGAATGGCTATAATAAAGATAGAAAAGCACTGGGAATGTAAAAGGGAACAGCCACTTTAGAAAACACTTAAACTCATTATTTTTTTATTTTTAGAAATGGGGTCTCACTCTGTGCTGTTGCCCAGGTTGCAGTTGTGTGATCCTAACTCACTGCAGCCTTGAACACCTGGACTTAAGTGATCCTCCTGCCTCAGCCCCCCAAGTAGCTGAGACTACAAGTGCACACCACCACACCCAACTAATTTTTTATTTTGTAGAGTCAGGGGTCTCACTATGTTGTCCATGTTGGTCTCAAACTTCTGGTCTCAAGCAATCCTCCCACCCTGCCCTCCCAAAGTGCTGGGATGATGTGCATGAGCCATGCATCCAGCTACTTGTTACTTTTTTAACAATAGCTTTAGTTAGCTATAATGTACATACCAGAAAACTCACCTGTCTTTAAGTGTACAATTCAATGTTTCTTAGTAAATGTACAGATTTGTGCAACTATTACCACAATCCAGTTTTAGAACATTTTAAATCATGTCCAGAAGATTCTTCTTGCCTATTTGCAGTCAATCCCCATTCCCATCTCTAGCCTCAGACAATCACCAATCTAACTTTCTTTCTCAATGAATTTGCCTTTTTTGGATGTTTCATACAAATGGAATCTTATAACATGTACTCTTTTATGTCTGTCTTCTTTCACTTAGCATGAAAGAGGTTCATCCAAGCTGTAGCAGGTATTAATACTTCATTCCTTTTTATGGCTGAATAATATTACATTTTATAATATTACATTGTATGGATATAATACATTTTATTTCTCTATTAATCAGGTGATGGCATTTGGATTATTTCCACTTTTTGCTATTATAACTAATGTCATTATGAACATTTCTATACAAGTCTTTGAGTAGAAATATGTTTTCATTTCTCTTGAGTATATATCTAAATATGGAATTGCTAGATCAGATATTAAAATTATTTTTTTTAAGAAATTGCTGTTTTCCAAAGTAGCTGTACTATTTGTTCATGTAATTTCTCAGACTCTGGAAACCTGAAGCAAACAGATAGGAAGCCTCCAATTCCAAACTCAGACATGCTGGAAAAGTGAGAACTGAGAGACTACAGGAAAAATTATCGAATGGAAAGTCATAGAGAGCCCAGATTGTCCTTCAGGCACGAAATTGGATCTTTCTACTGTGGGCCATACCTGAGGCTAGTAGTTCAGTGGGCCAGACATACTAGCCAGACGCGTCCTTTAGGAGGGGCAGAACTTTCCATGGATTCCTCAGTCGGAACCTGCAGGTTTAAAAAAGTCTACTTGTTGTGGGGTGAGAGTAGTTGAGGCAGGCCCGTGAGGAGATCAGCTACTTCTCCCCACGGAGCCAAGTCCCTAAGATAGGGGTTGCCACAGAGGATAAGGAAATTGACAGGCAACAGAGAGAAATAAAAGAATACACAGAGACTAAGGTATAGCTTATAGTTATATATATATATATATATATATATATATATAAAGATCAGATATAACACAGCGGAGAGTACCTAGAGAACTGGTGTATCTCCATAAACGCCAGCAATATGGTTAGATTCATACAGGTTTTTATAATCACAGACATCAATTACCAGTTGTCAGGGTAACATATTTGCATATTAGCGAATGCAGTTGCTGGGGGATAAAGATAGTGGGTTAGGGTCAAAAGTCCTCTCAAGGGGCTTCTAATTTATCTAGGTGAACAAACAGGTACAAAGTCTTTCAGGAGCTATCTTCTAAGTTCTAAGAGGTAGTTGTCAATTAACAAAAGTAAAACAAAAGAGGTAGAGTGACTCAATATTTCTTTGATTAGTTAAGGTGGACTTAAAAGTAGACAGACAGGAGAGAGCAGGAAGCCCATTTCTAATAAAACAAGTTGTTTATAACCACCGGGGCGCTTCTCTGGGCAAAGTGTCCCTGGCTCCCATCCTGTAGGCCATATTTACCTTGTCTTGTCTTTCAAGACACAGGGAAGCTCACAGATTTTGAGATACCAGGAAGCCTTCCTGGAAAACATCCCTACCTGAGATTTGAGAGCTCTCTCATGATAGCAGCCTCTAATAAGTGAACCATTGAGTTCACACATTCCTTCAGGGGAAAACCCTACAAACTCCTGTTTCTGTCTTTAATATAGTAATATCGGGTTATACAATAGAATAATAATCTTATGAGCCACATTTCATTAATTCCTCAATCATATTTTCCCAGCATAGATTGTTTATCCTCTCTTTACCTGTCCACAGCCCACCAGACTCATGACCATCCAAGGGTAGGGAGCATAGCATTTTCACTTAAATCCCCCGAGCTCTATCCACCAATCGACCCTTACAATGTATTCACAAAATCCACCCACAAATTAAGGGCACCTTTTGATTTCTGTGTGTACATTTCTACATGACCTTGATTTTTTCTTATCCTCTTCACTCTGTCCCAAGAGTCTGGAGTCCAAGGAGCAACAGACAACAGACTTATCTGTTTAAAATGACACTAACCGGGGTGGGGGGGCGGCCCTGGAGTAGGGGCTGTGGCGGTACGCGGGGACACGGCTGCGGTGGCTGCGGTGCCTGCGAGGCTGACGAGAAGCTACTAAAGTTCCTGAGGAAGCAAAGTAGAATTTCCTAAAAACATAATGGATGGAGAAGAGAAAACCTATGGTGGCTGTGAAGGCCCTGATGCCATGTATGTCAAATTGATATCTTCTGATGGTCATGAATTTATTGTAAAAAGAGAACATGCGTTAACATCGGGAACAATAAAAGCCATGTTGAGTGGT
>CAUYPO010010962.1:0-11120 GCA_963574435.1 Cheirogaleus major | reverse complement strand
ACCCACCCAGACCAGTGGCCCATACCAAGAAACTCTTGTTATCCCCATCCAGGAACTGACTCAGCACAAGACAATTTCTATACCCCCATAATTCCACCTGTGACCCAGCCAATCAGCAGACCAAATAGCCTAGGCCTTTGCCAGCTAAACTATCATTAAAAGCCCTTTCTCCCACATTCTCAGGGAGATGGATTTGAAAACTTCTTCCCATCTCCTGGCATGATGCCCTTGATATTAAAATCTTTCTCTGTGATGACTCCTGCTGTCTCCATGTATTGGCTTCCTCTTAAGCAGTAAGCAATGAACCTGGTAAGGCTGTAACTAAGTGGGGGATCATCTTGGATCACCCTTGTGGGCACTTGCCCATGGTTCAGCAGCCTCTCATAGGTGGGGAGGACCTAGAGATGTGCCCTAGCAGCCGCTCAGTTTTCTTGGACTGAGGGTAATCTCTGGCACCGTCCCTACTGGTGGGATGTTGTTGTCCCATGGTGCTTGTACCTGTTTACAGTGGAGAAATGTTTTTTGGAACTAGAAGACATCATCCTTGGTGAGTATTTGAAATGTGCCCAGCACCCCCTACCTTCTCCTGATTATTGGCCTCTTTGGAGGTAGTGTGGCTCCTTTGTGGATCTTTTCTGGCTTTCTCTATATTAGAAGAGTGTTGTCTTGAGGAGACTTCTCCCCAACTGGATGGAGAATAGGGAGTCTCTCTGGAAAAATACTCTTGAATTTTTGGTTTGAATTGTTTTAGAAGGCCTTCTGTTTGACTTGGTTGTTCAATTTGATATATATATATATATATATATATATATGTACATATATATATATATATATTTACGTGACTCTCTTTCCTCACAGAAATAATATTTTCTCTTGTTTCTCTGTTGTTCTCTGTTGTTCTTTTATAGAGAGGGGTACCAGATAAAATTCCCTCTCATTTTGCTTTATGTTCCGGAGAGCTTATTTTGTGACTGTGTTGGAACATTCTTTCTTGGTCTCCACTAAGGGATGCAATTGTTAAGTTGTATACAGTGGCCAACATAAAAATCTCTGGGGACCCAAGATTTTTTTTCCTAACATGGCAAACTCTGGAGAGTGTTTGTCATAAAAGGTCCCATTCATAAGGGGCATTTGTCATCTCAATATTTGTTGCTATCTTAGCCTATTTCTGGGAGAATGAAGGGATCTTTGGAATTACATCTTGAGAACCCTTTGTATTAAGTCACTTTAAAATAAGTACATCATTAAAAATTAATGGTCAGAAATTGATCCTTCAAATTAAGAAGACTTCTCAATTTTTTCATCTTTTTAAAAGGAAAATTATTGCCTAGCTAGCAATTGCTTAGGGAAATAAAATAGGTAGTTAAAAGATTGATAGTCTAAATATATATTTACATATATATGTATTTAAAAGCTGGCAAAAGGAAATTCTTTATAACAGCTATAAGATCTGCTTCTTTCTATGTGTCTGTATGTCTACATGTCTGACTATGTTATATGTATGTGATATTTCGCTACCAAAATATATAAAAGAGCTCTAATTAATTTGCTTTAAAAAGTAAGCACTTACAAATGCCCTTTATCTCTGGTGACTTTAGTAATCTTTGGTAAATAAAATTAGTTTTTAAATTATTATTAATGTTTAGATGTTTTAAGGTCATTGAAAGGACAGCCTTACTTGCTAGCGCAATAACAGAAAAGTTATTTAACCCATAGAAAGGGCTAAAATCAATCATGAATATGCTCACACATGCTTATTACCCCCAGCTGACAGACACCTGCAGAGTTATGTTTTTCACAACATCTGAAAAGAGCTGAATTAGATGGAAAGGAAATGTAAATCTTTTTAAAAAAAACTGCTTTTTACAGCCTTAGAGTTCCTGAGTGAACAGCAGGGTGTGAGCTTGAAGCCCCAGCCATATACCAAGCACAGAGTCACATCCCCAGTGATAATCCCATCTCCAAGGTAAGACAGGGGAGCCAACTCTTTGACATCCCACTGCCGCTTCGATTATCAGCCTGCCCTTAAGAAGAGAGAAAATGCAAATGCAACAGTTTTCAGTGCCCTGTTAATTTGGCTACAGCCATAAAGCTTTACATCCTCCAAATAAAAAGCCTGAATACCTGGTTCTCTCTGGCAACATTCTCTACTTCCTTCCCTTCTGTGTTGGCCCTTTTTCTGCCCAAGTAAAAGTAAATAAATTTCTTCTTTCTATACTAATCTTTGTCTGGGTAAATCATTCTCAAAACCCATGTGCACTAACTCACATCCTAACAGTCATAAAACTGCTGCTTCTGTAATATTTTTAATACTTGCTGGACTTGACTATGAACTTATATTTTTTGGATTTGAGCCTCTGAATTCTGGGGTCAGGATAGGTGGCCGTGCTGAGGCCTCAGGACATGTTCTCAGTGCCTAGACCAGCAGCTACAAGGTATAATCTAGCCCAATATGGCCCCTTCTTTCTTGCCCTTCTTTCCTGCTTTACCTCCTGGCTATTCTGGGACAGATGGGATAAATTTAAGTTTATATACTGTGAGATCTTATTTTTATATGATACAGAAAACTGAATATACTTAGATGTGCTAATAAAAATTGGGAACTAATAACAGTACAAAGTTATTTAACTTCCTAGGTTTTTCTAAGAGTTGGCATTATGATTAACATATGTAATCGAAACTACTAGATAGAAGGGAAACAATTATATATGAAAAATAAAACATATTTTTGATAAAAAAGGTTATAAGAAAACAAGGAAATATCATTTTTGTTAAAAAAGGTAATTTTGTCTAATTTATAGGTTTTAAAAATTGTTTTAAATTAAATAAATAAATGATAATTAAAAGTAAATGGATATAAAAGTTAAAAACATGATAGGGGTTATAAAAGGTCTATAAAATTTACCTTATTATCAAATTAATTAAAATTAGATGGATTTTATAAAAATTAGCTTTACCATTAATGATATACTAATCCAAAGGTAAAATTCGGTTTTCTCTTTTGAACAAGATTTTCATATGATACTAATAGAAAGAACAGATTTTTTTGTTCACTTTTTGAATAAACTGCAAAATAAAGGAGGGGGAGAGAGAAAGAAAGATTTATTTTGCCTTTTTATTAGATTGTCTTTCTGTTTGTCTGTATTAGGTCTTAGGATTGTTTGGGAAATTGAGTCTCCTCTCTATCAAAGAATAAGGTTTTAGCTTTTTAAAAATCTTTGAATTATCAGTTTAGCTAAATGAATGACTATAATTTTATAGTAACCTGTGATCCTGTTTTATGACAATAAGCATTTTATGACAGCAAGTGGTTTAAGTCATTGATATTTGACAAAATCTCCAAAATCAAAATTCTAAATCCAGTCTTTTTACCTCAAACTAGCTTTTTAAATATTAGGGCCATTGAAAGTCTAAGAGAGACATTTAAGGCTTATTCAGTATGTTAAAATAGTACAGAAAGATTTGTCAAATATGAAATCACATTTAACTTTCTTTGAGTTATATTTGTATTAACACATTATTAATATATGTTCCAATATTGCATGAGATTCCTAAAGTTCTGGTATGTCTTAGTGCATGTTATCAGTAATAATTATGGTTATTATGTCACATTGTTATATGCTACAAAATAACCATCTTCCTTTGTCAGTTGTCTCTTTTACCATGGCTATTCTAAGACTTTGTCATCCATAGGAAATTAATATTTTATACTGATTCTTCTCAAAAAGTGGTTTTTTAACTGGCTACGGTCCAAAATTTCCTTCTTCAAGGAAAGTCATCAAAAGGACTGACAAGTTCCCTTCAATGCATGTTTCTGATAACTTTGGAGATTATATACCATTGTACTAAAAGCAAACAAATTTCCAGGACTTTAATTAAAAAGCTGATGCATCCATGTGTATTGCTAACTCAATCTCAAACAGAATATAAATTAACTACATGAGACTTAACTAATTTTTTATGACTTTTTGTTTGAAACATTGCTGATTCTTTTTGTGCTTTGTTTCCCAGAAGTTGAGAAAACTTTTTTCCTTTATTTGAGCTATTTGTAGTTTACAACAGAGTATATATTTGTAAGCAAAATTTGAAGCATTTTCTCTCTACTTGATTTCTCTAGAATTTGAAAACTATTTGTGAGTATTCTCAATTTATGGCAATATAGTATTTGCATAAGTTGAATAAGAATCTGTTTTCTTCCATAACAGGACACAATGAAAGACACTGGTTATTTTATCAAGGCCTTGACTAGAATGGCATATTTTCAGAGGTGCCCAGACTGCATTAAGAAATTAAGATTGACTTTATGAGGCCAATACAAATCCCTTTGGAAAAACTGGCCAGGTATCTCATCAATAACAATTCCACATCTGTGGTAAGTAAATAATGTCACTTTCTGGCAGGTCTAGGAACCCTAAGTTATTTTGGGACCTCAAGAGGAAAGGAAATCATTCAGGTATCTAAAGGAACAGGTAAATCCTTAGTTTGACTTGAGAGGCTACGTCCTACCTGAGATTCCTTATGAAAAAGTTCCAGTAAAGCCAATTTTAAAAAATAAAAGTCTATATGGCCAATAATTATTCTTACTGCATTTTATGCAAATATTCAGGCCATGTATAGTGAGACTGAAGTTTATTTTTGCAAGTAAATTGGTCCTACTATGATTTGTCTTTAATAAACATTGAAAACTGGATAGAGAAAAAAATATGGTTCAGGAAAAATAAGCTATAGTCCACCTGTTAATACATTCTAATCTTGTCCACTGATTTTGATTTTTTTATTTGCCTACAATTTGGATTGAATCCTGAATTCTTTCCTGGCTACAAGTCTCCAGATAATATTTTCAATTATTTTTTTCCCATTTTTCTGACTTAGACTTAACAAAATCACCACTATCTTTTCCTGAGATCCTAAAAGCACAACTTGGGACATACAAACTCCAGGTGAAAAAAAATCTAGCAGATTGCCACTGCCTAATTCCACTTTAACTGAAGATATTTTGAGTAGACACTTCAACTGGATGCCCTCTAGACTCTAAGGAAACTACTTTATGAAGTGTTCCAAATATTAACTCTTATTTTTCTTCTGTTTGAAAACTAGTCGGCAATGCCAGCTCCTGGAATGAGACTAAACTGATCAGTTCACAGGACTAAGAGACTGACCAAAAAGATATAGAATGATATATTTGAATTTGCTCCAATTTTTTTTTCCACTCCTTAGTCCAAAGATAACAGTTTGGCTTTTAATACGTAAAACCTTTTAATTTCAAAGTGAGAACTGAAAGACATTGGAAATATTTTACCCCCAAATATATTTCTTTGACATATTTTGGGATTGCTGCCACAGAAGTAACACTGAAAAGGTGTCTTTTGTGTGTGTGTGGTTGGGGAGCAAATTTACATCTGTAGAAAATCTCCTTAATGCAGTCAGGTCATTTTGTACTTGAGCTAGAAAAGATTAACTGAGAGTCTCCATTCCCTTCCCCACAGACTTGAGAGAGGGCTTCCAGGAAGATATAGGATACCTGGTAGCAAAGGTTGTTGGGCATACTAGTCCCTAACTACAGAGTATTTGCCAACAGAGACATGATTAAAAATCTGTCTGTGACTCTAGGACTAATCACAGAAGAAACTGCAAAGAGCCTTAGGGCTCAACAATGATCCTTCAACTCTCTAGCCCAGGTAGTCCTAGATAATCAGGTAGTGCTGGACTTCCCGTTGGCTAAACAAGGAGGAGCCTTGCGATGTTAAACACTACCTGCTGTATTTATATAAATATCTTAGGAAAAATGGAAACCTGAATCAAAAAAGTTTCCCAACAAACTATGTGGCTACAACAGGGCTCTACTATTGACCCCATGCCTGATTGGTTTTTGGGGTTATTCGCTTGGATTCCCCAGGACTTTGGGTCAGTTCTGCAGGAACTCCTAAAGCTAAGACTCTCACTCCTTATCCAAGGGCTCATTATCTATCTTATTGTCTGCTGTTCACTTAAGTACTGTGCTAAGACTGTAAATGAAAGTACTAATGTTCTTGTCACGCAAATCTTAAGTCTACAACCATGCACCCATGAATACTTGCAGACAACTCCAAAACAATTTCATTTCCCTTATCCTAGGCTCAACCACAAGTACACCCCTTGTCAGCAGAAAGAAGGCAGATTATCATTTACCCTTTTCCATTTCCTTAGCCTACACCTCAGAAACAAGGTAGGATGAAGACAAGTGAGGGACTAAAACCATTGGTTATAAAATTAGTAAAGGTCCACAAGGTGGGAACTGTGGTAGGGGCCTGAACTCTGCAAAGGTATAAGCATAGTTTTATATAGATATAGATAGATAGATAGATAGATAGATAGATATGGATATAAATGATATAGATACACACACACACATATATATATATATATATATATATATATATATATATCCAGCCATTGTCCCCTAGTTTGCTTTCCTGTAATTGCTACTCAGGGGTCACATAGCTGAAGATCATAAGGATTCTTAACTTTCTGAATTACACTCATAGATAACATCACCCTTGTGAAACAGAAGACTAGTTTTTGAGATAGGCCCTGCATTCCAGTGGACCCGCTGACCCACCCAGACCAGTGGCCCATACCAAGGCACTGACTCAACTGGTCTGTGACCTTCCCCAGAGACTGACTTGGCACAAGAAGACAATTTCTACACCTCTATGGTTCCACCCCAAACTCAGCCAATCAGCAGACCCAGTTGCCTAGCCCTTTGCCAGCCAAACTCTTTAAAAATACTTTCTCCCAAATTCTCAAGGAGACAGATTTGAGAATTTCCTCCCATCTCCTCACATGGCACCTGCAATATTAAAATCTTTCTTTGCTATAACTCCTGCTGTCTCAGTGTATTGACTTCCTCTTCACCAGTGGGCAATGAACCGGGTAAGGCTGTAATAATCATGTTGTCTCTCATGTTATAAAGGACAATCATATCTTTAAATATCCTTTCAGTCATTTTCTCATCATTATCATTAGATGATATTAATTTTACTTTGACCTTATAACATCTCACAGACTATTACAAGTGCAAACAACAGGGATGAAGAGGAAATGAATGTTACGTGAATTTGTAAAATGCCACAGCAGTTAGTCCTTTGTTTATTTGGTCACCTTTTCTCTGTCCAGGAGAAGCTAAGGCCTTAAGCTTCAGAGAAAAATTGGTCTCTCATCCATTTTACATATATGAGAGATCAAATGCACACACGCACACACACACACACACACATACTCATAAATTGTTTCAATCAAATATAAAGCATTCAACATATAAAACCAAACTGTAGGCAGAAGAGCTGAGTTACTCACTCCAATCTAGGAATGAATGCCATATCTTTCTTTCAAAGTGAGGAATATAACAAAGGACCACACTTTGAATAGTTTTTATCCAAATAAAAATATGCCTGTGGGTTTTTTATATGATCTTAGCACAAAGCAGCTCAATAAAGTACTCAATTTTTCCCAGGGATGGAATGTGATTATATGCAAATTCTTCTTTGCTAGTGTTTTAGCTGGTCATGTAATTCATTATTATGATGAAGAAATTAAACCAACATATTTGTATTTTTTATTTAAAAAAATAAAGTCCAGTTTGAACCACTGCCAGGTTATCATTTTTAAAGAGAAACCTGAGTACATGTTGTTCTCTTTCAGTGTTCTTGATCAATCTTCTTACTTATAAAAAATCAGGGGAGATGTGGTTTTTCTCAATTGAGACTTGTTTCTATATGTCTAAATATTGAACTATTCATGGTCATGATAAACTCCACAAAAAGAGCTGAAGGTCTTGGACACATGTAAGACCTTTGTGTGTATGGTTTTTAGGTATAAGTGTGTTTAATTTAAAGCCCTGTTTCTGTGTCTCTCTCATAAAAGGTTAGGAGAAGTTTCTGTATTTTATAATAACCTTTTAATTCATTAAGCCCTTTAATTGTTTTTCTTATGAAGCCCATGCTCAACTTAATCATCAATGAAAAATAATGTTGGAGTGTATGGTTCACTGAATACAGATTATGACCTGCATTCAACACAAAGTAAGTTAAGAACTGCATGTTCATATCAAAATTAGCATGGAACCTTCATACATGTATGTGGTTTTTTTCCTCACATCACATCACTCTCACATCCATTCCTCTTCTAACTCCCAGTTTCACCTTTAATACCCCTTGTGATGACATTGGACCCACCCAGATAATGCAGGATAATCTCCCTATCTTAAGATCAGCTGATTATCAACCTTATTCCCATCTGCAATCTTAATTCCCCTTTGCCATGTAACATAACATATTCAGATGTTCCATGGATTAGGACATAGACATATTCAGGGATCATTATTCTGTTTACCACACCTGCCAATAACCACGTTGGTAAACTTGGAAGTGGATCCTTCCACAGTGGAGACTCCAGATGAGCTCCCAGCTCTGGCTGACAACTTGCAGCTTTGTGAGAGACTGCAGCAGAGGACACAGCTAAGCCATATCCAGATTCCTGAACCCCAGGAACTATGAGATAATAAATATGCATTGCTTTCAACTACTAAATTCTGGCTAATTTACTACACAGCAATAGATAACTAAAACAGAATTTAAAGTTAAATTATTGTTTTCATTTGCACATTTTCCCTAGGTTTTATTTTTGTATCAGTTTAATTAAAAATAAATGTACTCTATTGATTTAAAGTTATGGAAATTACAGGTTACATTTAAGTTATCCAAACCAATAGCAGAAATGATCAATTATGATAGTGTTTATAATGAAAAGCTTCAATGTGCTACACTCATACAGTAATCCTATTACATCAACAATAAAAATCACTCTTCTTTTAGCTACACACTGATTCTCAAAATATGATTACAGTATAGGAAGATGATCGGTCAGAAAAAAAGGCATGGTAGCCCAGCTACACCACAATGTTTATAATTATTACGAAATTGTAGTGCATTGAACTGAAATTTTATCTTCTAAAATCAAATTAATGTGTTGCTAGTTACATTTTCTCTTACTCAGAAATTAAGGATGCTTTCTCTTCTTTATAAAACAGGGAGCAACAAGAGATGAAATTTATATAAAAATTGAAAAGTTGATTTATCTTTTAATGCTTTTGCTATAGTTAATGGGTGATATGTATATCGACTGATCTGTAACTGACTCACTTATTTGGTTAAACCATGGAGATAATGAATGAAGCTAACTACCCTAGATAGAACAGAACTGAAGAATTTGTTTCTTTAGCACTATGTTCCCATCAGTCAAATGAACACTGTTTTGTAAAAGTCATTATGAATATTAACAGAAGCTTTGTTTGTCATTCACTAGTGAGAAAGTTTAAATTTGTATATTTGAATATATATATATTTTATTTGGAAACTATTTAGAGACACTGCCTGTTTAATACCAATCATTTGGGTTTTGCTGTTAATTCTGAGTAAGGAAAAATAATCATACAAATTGTTTTATAAACTGAAACTTGTACTGTTCTGGATGTATTTTTACATATTAATTAATTTAATACAATACCTCGATTCAGTAGGCATTATTATTCCCATTTTATAGATGAGGAAACTGAGTCACAGAAAAGGTAAACAACTTGCTTAATATCACACAGCTAGCAATTACTAGTGCTAGAATTCAAATCCTTTTTAACCCCTATGCTAGACAAGAGTTACAAGAGATTTGATTGTCTTAATTGTTCTAAAATGCAGATGTCTAAGTGGAAAAACTATGATTAGCAGTGTTGTGGGTTGAATTGTGTCCCCCCAAAATTCACATGTTGAAGTTCTAAACTCCAGTACCTCTGAATGTGACCTTATTTGGAAATAGGTTCATTGCTGATATAATTAATTAAGATGAGGTCATTAGGGTAGACCCTAGTTCAATATGACTGTTGTCCTTATAAAAAGGGGAAACTTGGACACAGACAGATGCACTCATAGAGGGAAAACTGTGTGAAGAGACATAGGGACAAGACAGCCATATATAATATAAGCCCAGGAGAAAGGCCTAGATCAGATCCTTCCCGCAAAGCCCTCAGAAAGAACCAACCCTGCTAACACTGTGATTTTGGACTTCTAGCCTCCAGAACCGTGCAACTAAATTTTTGTTGTTTAAACCATTCAGTTTGTGGTGCTTTGCTATGGCAGCCCTAGCAAACTAATACTAGAAGTATCACTTTCTTCTAGAGGCATTCAAAATACGGAAATTCCTCTAAGACCCTCTCTGGCTTTCAAATCCTGGGCCTAAGCTGTTATCTAGTGAATTTTAAGTTTTATTTCCATTGGTAGTTTTGTGCATTACTTTATGGAAGCAAATGAAACAGTGGTTCAGGTAAGCAAATGATTACATAGTCAGCAGGTCAACTTGGTCAAATCCCATAGATGTTCCCTGTTTCTTTACAAACAAATAGATACAAAGCTCGGTATTACTACTTCCAGTGAAAAATGTAACCCTAGGAGACCCCAAATATAGTCATAGTCTGCAAAATGATTTACCTGTTTTCCTCTTTTGTTAATTCATTACCTGAAAAATTTTACAAAGCTATGCCAATTACATCAGAAGTTTACCTTCTTAATCTCAATGACCTCAACACCATTCCACCTAAACTACCCATTCCTAATATTTGCCTCTTCCTTTATTAGAAAAGCCAATTCACCAAGGATGCTAACCCTCAACTTTACACCTTTACTACCCAAAAACTATCTAGGCCAAGTGCATCCTTACATTTTTCTCACCAGTCTCAAAGAGAGAGAGAGAGAGAGAGAGAGAATATACCATCTTCTGTTCTTTTCTCATAACTTCTCATCTCCTTGGAGACCTGGTCCCATTTTTGTCCTTCATTGTCCACCTCTCCCTCTTTAATGAATCATCCCCTTTTGCTTAAAAGTTCAAATATTTTCCATCCTAGAAAAGAACTCCCTTTACACCACATTTTCTTCAATCTATAATGGAACTTCACCTTCTCTTTTCAATCAAATTTTTGAAGAAGTAGCCATATTTATTGTACCTAATTTCATATCTCCCATTAACTCAATAAATGCATTGAATTCTGGTTCCTATACCTCTACTCAAGTGAAACTTTTCTAAAGTCAAAAATGATA
>CAUYPO010010960.1:0-15743 GCA_963574435.1 Cheirogaleus major | reverse complement strand
AGGTACAGGTGTCTTTTTGATTTAATGATTTATTTTCCTTTGGGTAAATACCCAGTAGTGGGATTGCCAGATCAAATGATAGGTCTACTTTTAGTTCTTTGAGGAATTTCCATACTGTTTCCATAGAGGTTGTACTAATTTACAGTCCCACCAACAGTGTATGTGTTCCTTTTTTACCACATCCATGCCAACATCTGTTGTTTTTTGATTTTTTTAATAATGATAATGGCCATTCTGATAGGAGTAAGGTGGTATCTCTATTTTTTTCTATTCTTTTACTTCTTCTTTATTTATTTAACTTCAGCATATTACAGGGGTATAAAATTCAGGTTATATATATTGCCTTTGCCCCACCCAAGTCAGAGCTTCAAGCATGTCCATCCCCCAGATGGTGCACATCGCACCCATTAGGTGTGAATATACCCATCCCCTTCTCCCTGCCCCGACATCCAATGAATGTTACTACTATATGTGCATATAGTGTTGCTCAGTTAATACCAATTTGATGGCGAGTACATATGGTGCTTGTTTTTCCATTCTTGTGATACTTCACTTCAAAGGATGGGCTCCAGCTCCATCCAGGATAATACAAGAGGTGCTAGATCACCATTGGTTTTTGTGGCTGAGTAGAACTTCATGGTATATACATACCACATTTTATTAATCCACTCATGTATTGATGGGCACTTGGGTTGTTTCCACATCTTTGCAATTGTAAACTGTTCTGCTATAAACATTCTGGTGCAGATGTGTTTTTTTTTTTTTTTTTTAATATAGAATGTCTTTTGTTCCTTTGGGTAGATGACCAGTAATGAGATTGCTGGATCAAATGGTAGTTCTACTTGTAGCTCTTTGAGATATCTCCATATTACTTTCCACTGAGGTTGTTCTAGTTCGCAGTCCCATCAGCAGTGTATGAATGTTCCTCTCTCTCCATATCCATGCCAACATTTATTGTTTTGGGACAAAGAATTTATGAAGAATTCCTCAAAGGCAATCACAACAACAACAAAAATAAATAAATGGGACCTGATCAAATTAAAAAGCTTCTGCACACCCAAGGAAACTATCACGAGAGCAAACAGACAACCTTCAGAATGGGAGAAAATATTCACATGCTATGCATCTGATAAAGGGCTGATAACTAGAATCTATATAGAACTCAAGAAAATCAGCAAGAAAAAAATCAAACAACCCTAACAAAAAGTGGGCAAAGGACATGAACAGAAACTTTTCAAAAGAAGATAGACTAATGGCCAACAAACATGAAAATACGTTCCACATTTCTAATTGTCAGGGAAATGCAAACCAAAACCACAATGAGGTATTACTTAACACCAGTGAGAATGGCCTTGTTATTTTACTTGTAATCTATGTTCTTATGAGTTTTAATTGATGAGTTTAGTTCATAATATTTATTGAGATTACTTGTATTTCTTGACTTGTTTCTGCCATCTTACTTTGTGTGATTGTCTTGCTTTTCCTTTGCTTCTACTCTTTCTTGTCTTTTTGGGAGAGATTAAGATTTTTCTACTATAAGTTGTATACCCTATTTCTATTCTTTCAGTGTTTATCCTTGAGATTTGATCATGCATGTTTAATAAAGTCTAAACTTATACACTGTCATAACCCTGTGAATTGATTAGGGGAAAGACCAAGCTACTCTAACAAAGATACAGTAGCTTAACAAAATGTTTAATTCTCTTTCATATAACAAGACTAAAGTGAGCAGTTCAGGTTAATATGATGGTTCTGTTCCATAAGACCACTCAGGGGCCTAGCCTACTTCATATCATTGCACTGCCATCTACTGGGATATTATCCTAATCTATACGGCCAGAGCTGGACTGCTACTTTATCTATATTCCACAGGAAGGGAAAAAAGGGAAAATCCAGTGCAAGCAACTTATGATATGTCAATGAGGCATAATTTGCATACAGAATTTCTATCCAATAGCAAGGAATTAGTCCCATGGAAATACCTTGCTTGTTGGGAAACATAGTCTCTTGCCAGTACCTAGGAAAAAGAGGAGAATAGATCATGTACCTAGGAAGAAGGGGAGTTGATCTTTTGGAGACAAGTAGACATCTGGCCATCCAAATACCCATCCACACTTTTGTCCCACACATAGAAAAGATTCACTACCTCTTTATGGAACATAATCTAATATTCCATGTAGTACAAAGTCCAAGATATCTAGAGGATGCATGATTCTCTTTATTCAGTCCATATGAGGCTCCTCATAGGAGGGAACAATATACTAGGAGACAAGTTATATGAGCCTGACCCCTAATACACAATGATAGAGGACCTTTTGGATAAAGGAAGAAAGGATAAAGGAAGAATCGGAAATACAGAGTGGTCATTGATCCATATACATGATGAAAGTCATGCTGAGCAGGAATTATAAAGAGCACCTTGACCTGGTAAGATAGTAGAGAGGGTTTCTTGGTTACACCCTACACCCTAGTCTGGTCTTTTAGGCATCTGCTATTGTCTTTTAGACAATAGCAGCTTCCTCCTTGTTTATAATCCTCTGTGGCCATATCTGATTTTGGAGAGAACTTAGGGGAAAATGGGAATGGGGGAGGGTAGTCTTTTAATAGTCCACTTCTTTGCAAGGGTAGGTTTGGGAGCCTGAGGATTACTTTAAGGATTGAACAATCACAGCCTTTCTCAAGGTCTTACTTATAGATTCTTTGGCAGTATAATTCTCAAAACACTTTAGTAGGCTTATGTTCTATTTATTTCCTATTCATTTATATGCCAGTAACTACATCAAAGTTTAGTGGGGTTTTTTAGACAAAGTTTCTAAGCCTGCCTTTTCCCCAACTTCTTAGCTCCCTCTCTCCCTCTTTCTCATTTTAATGGTGGCTACTTTGAGGCCATCTGAAACAGATTTAGGTTGGAAGGCAATATTCTTAATTAATCTTTGTCAAAGAATTGTCTTCCTTTATTTCAGGAGGCTTTAGAGAAAGGTTTTGAGCCGTAGTCTTATCTCCTGCTATCTTTTATAATGTTACTAAAAGCAACGAGGAATATGGGTTGGCTGCTCTTGCTGCATTTAGCAAGGTATTATAAGAAAAAGATGAGCTAAGGCAAAAATATGCCAATTTGCAAGCAGAGAAGTAAGGGGATAGAGAATCCAGAAATTTGAGCCTCACAGGCTGGAAAAGCCAACTGCTTCTGTACCCCAAACGACACAAGAGCTACTGCCTCACTGCTAAGCCCTAAATTTTGCTAAACCAAATGCTCTATATTTTAGGTTTTTGTGATTATAGCACTCCAGCACCAAGGATTGATTTAGTTAAAATTAAAGTACTCTAAGAAAGAGATCTACAAATACAAACTTCAATATTTGAATAACATAAATTTCTAACTCATGTAATAGTCCCAAGATAGATAGTCAGGTTAGCAGTATGGCTCTACTCTACTTAGTCATTCAGGGACCCAAATGAGTCTATTCTATTTTTATCTTCTTTTCTTTTCTTTTCTTTTCTTTTCTTTTCTTTTTTTTCTTTCTTTCTTTCTTTCTTTCTTTCTTTCTTTCTTTCTTTCTTTCTTTCTTTCTTTCTTTCTTTCTTTCTTCTTCTTCTACTTTTTTTCGTTTTTGTTTTTGTTTTTGTTTTTGCTTCACCATCCCCTACAGGCTGCATTTGTATGGTCAAAATTGTCCATGTTCCAAACATCAGAAAGTAGGAAGAAAAGTCCAGGCAAGCAATTTGCTTTTATGTGAAAAAAGTGAAAGGTGCACACATGACTCCAACTCACGTTACATTGATGAGAACTCTAGATATGGCCATAACTAGTTATATGGGAGGCAGAGAACTGTGGTTGAATTGAATGAGCATTTGCTTGAATGAGCATTTGCCCAAGAATGAGGGGAGCTCAGATTTTAGGAGACACCACACCTACAAATTAATGTCCCCCAAATATAGAGCTCTTAGTATACTTTAACTGTGGTCAGCCCCCTTTCAATTGATATATTTTTGCTCAGAATTTTACTTTTACCTTTTTTGAATACATCCCAAATTAGATAATATTGTTATTTTTCATATATAGATGTTTAATTAAATTTACCAATACGTTTGCCAATTTATATGCACCTTTTTAACATTGTGTTAGTTTTCTATTACTGTGTAACAAATTATCACAAGTTTAGTGGCTTAAAACAATACGCATTCATTAGCTCACAGTTCTATAGGTCAAGAGTATTTCAAATCTGAAATCAAGTTGTCAGCTAGACTGAGTTCTTACCAAGAGGTTCTGGGGAAGAATCTGCTTCCAAGTGCATTCTTTTTGTTGGTAGAATTCTGTTCCTTAGGGTTTTATGGCTGAGGTCCCCCTTTTCTTGCCGGCTATCCACTCTCAGGTCCTTTCCACATGGCTCCTAAAGGCAATGGATGTATGTTTTCCAAACTATTCAGAGAGTATCTCTCTGACTTTCTCTTCTGCAACCAGAAGATATACATATATACATGTATATATAGAAGATATATAGATGCTCCTCAACTTATGATGGGGTTACGTCCTGGTAACCTATTGTAAGTTAAAAATAACCTATGTTGAAAATACATTTAATATACCTAACCTACCAAACAGCATAGCTTAGCCTAGCCTAGCCTACCTTAAATGTGCTCAGAACACAGAAATGTGCTCACTCAGTGAAAATTGCTTATCTACTCAGGTGCCTAACAGGCATATGAGACGTCATTTTTAGATAAACATAATTTTCAATAACAGCATTTAATATTTGAAATTGCAACATCAGTCTCAGATGACTTTTTCCATGAAAGTCCCCTGAATGCCTGGAGCCAAAAGTAGATATCTGAATGAAAGTTGATGGTTATTAAATTGAGTTAGTCTAAAGGGCAACATTCAATTATATTTCAACACTATAAGCTGAAAAAGGAAAAAATCATTTACTTTGTAAGAGTCATTAGGGCAAAGATAGTGGTCTATGTTATTTCCTATTGTATACCCATCATCCAGCACAATGACTGAAATACAGAAGGCACACAATAAATATTTGCTAATTAAATGAATAAATTTGTACCAGCCTCCTAGGCTGGTACAATGTTGAAGATTAATGTTGAAGATTAAATGCTGTAAGTGGGATGAAAAGCAATTCATTAAGGAAGAAAACCAATGGTCAATGAATAAGGGAAAACCAAATCATCAACAAATAAGTGAAAGACTCATGAGTCAATCAACCTTATGAGTTATCAAGAAAATGCAAATTAGAGCCATAGAGAGATATAATTTTAAGCCTACCACAATGACAAACTTTTAAATGTCTGATAATACTAAGTGTTGTTGAGGATATATAGAAATAAACTTTTATATGTTGATGAACATAAATTGCTACAAATACTATGAGAGCACTTTGGCAATAGCCTATGAAAATATGTATATTGTAAACCAATATTTCCACTCATAAACACTTAACCCAAAGATATTTTTGTATAAGGCATATGTGGAAAAATATTCATACCATATTGTTTTAAATAGCAACATTCTAGCTAACCTAAATGGCTATCAACAAAAAAGAGGATTATTAAATTGAGAAGGTATATTAATACCATAGCAATGATAATGAAGTAGTTATGCATTTTAATATAAATTTATCTCAAACACAATATTGAGCAAAAAAAGGGCAAGTTGTGGTAGAATACATACACTGTAATATTTACTTCAAATTTAAAAACATGCAAAATCATACCATATTGCTAAAAGATACATAATTAATAAAAGCATTTTTTAAAAATATGGGAATGATAAATACCAAATATAATATTATGGTAACTTTTGGAGGAATGGTAGAAAAGAAGGGAATATAATTCAGAAAATTACATAGAGTTTCAACCCTATTAGTAATGTTTTTATGTCCTAAGTTGAGTGAGTGGATATATTCAGGGGTCCTCAAACTTTTTAAACAGGGGGCCAGTTCACTGTCCCTCAGACCGTTGGAGAGTGCGCACTGTGGGCCCGGGACGAGTTGGCTGCTAAGCAGGACAGGCAGCGGCAGCAAAAACACCTGGCTAAATGTCCTTGGCAGGCCACATGTGGCCCGCGGACCATAGTCTGAGGACGCCTGAAAAATATTCATTATATTATTGTTTAGTTATCCTTTATCTTGTTGATAATTCTGAAAGAGTTCATAATAAAAAATTTTTAGCTATTAAAAATAACTTACTACATACATAAGTCTATAGAAATGAGTACCTAAAACTTAGGTCAAAATGTTTATAACACTAATTCAATGAAATTTTGTCATTTTTAACAATGGTGGAGAGGTATCTTAGTCTGTTCAGGCTGCTATAAAAAATACCATAAACTAGGTAGCTTATAAACAACAAAAATTTATTTCTCAAAGTTCTGGAGGCTGAAAAGTCCAAGATCAAGGTGCCAGTAGATTCAGTGTCTGGTGAGGGCCTGCTTCCTTTATACAGGTAGTCTTCTCCCTATAAACTCACATGGCAGAAGGGACAAGTAGCTTCCTGGGACCTCTTTTATAAGGGGACTAATCACATTCATTAGGCTCTGTCCTAATGATGACCTATGCACTTCCAAAAGGTGAGCACCTCTTAATATTTTCATATTGGGGATTAGCTTTCAGCATATGAATTTAGGGGAGATACAAACATTTAAACCATAGCATAGTGTGGGCAAGAAAGTAAAAATGCAAATTGGCACTGTTTTTATGAAACATTTGCATATGTATTTGTATATGATACATGTGCAATATGTTTCAAAAGCCTCTTAAGTATATTCATACTCTTTGACCCTGTCTGTAACTGTTTGGATAACAGAAAAAAAATCCTATTTGGATATTAGTACTTTCTAATTTTTTTCTATAATTTGTATTATTTGTATAATAAACTTTCTTAAAAGATTAAAGTTAGAATATACAAAAGAAATTCACCCTTCCTGGTGAACTGAATGTTTAAAAATTCAAAAGAAACCTTCCAATCCCAGGAATGCTCTTACCATAAAGATTTTGGAGTGGGGTTTTTGGAGGGGAGCTTTGTATTTGCATAAATTTCCTTTTTCATTCTTCTACTCTCAACCTTTCTGTACCCTTTTGTTTTATATGTGCTTATTATACATGGTGCATAGTTGTATTTTGTTTAATCCAGCCAATCGTTGTTCCTTAACTAGTTAAAAACAGCACTTAATCTGTTCACATTTACTATAACTCGGAAATTGTATCTACCATCTTATTTTTGATATTTGTATCACTTGTTTTATATTTATTTTTCTTTCCTTTCTTATCTAGTTGTGGATTGACTAAGTGCTTTTTTTATCATTCTATTCTCCCTTAATTAGTACACTATTGCTTGTTCTTTTGGTGGTAACCCTGGTATTCCATACAACATGCAAACTTATCAAAGTTTTATGCTAATCAAAATCTTTATTTTTTTCCTGAACTACACAGAACATTTGCATCCTCCTTTTAACTTACATGCAATATGCTCCAATATTTTAATTGTATCTTTTTTCACCATTAAACTTTATTATTACTTTTTTAGACAATGTTCCTTTCTTCTTACATCTCCAACCTTTTATCTGGGATTACTTTGCTTCTTAATGAAGTACATCTGTGAGAATTTCTTTTACTGAAGTTCTGCTCATGATAATTTCTATTTCAGTCTGATAATTTTTTTTATTTCACCTGATTATATTTTTTATCTTTAAGCTTCTTTTTCAGGTATAGAATTCTAGGTTTGTGGTTATTTTCTTTTAGCCCATTAAAGATATCACTCCACAGTCTGTTTCTGCTGACAATAGCTCCTTTAAAGCCATTTGTTTTTCTTTTTGGTTTTCTGAAGTTATACTCTGATGTGTCTAGGTGTATAAGTTCAGAGAAACAATAGATGTGCAACAAGGAAAACTAAAAATGCAATAGTTCAAAATGACAAACTAGGCTGCCTATTTCAGGTTGATAGGGGTTGTGTTCCACACTGTTATCCAGAAACCCAGGTTCCTCCCATCTTGTCTCTTTGCTGTCCCATGATCAAAACCAGGTCATAGGCACATTCTTGCTTTGGTTTATAGGAAGAAGAAAGAAAATCAAGGTAGCTTATTTATGTCTTAAGATTCCCAGCTGAAAACATTATATTTGCTCAGAAAAACAGACTCCTTTCAAAATAGACATTCACCTAGTTATCCAAGAGCTCTGATGGTGATATTTTTATGCTTGATAATACAACATCCATTCTGAGCCCATGGATCTAAGGAGTAATTTTGACTTTCAAGTCTTATTAACAAATGCATGTCCTAAGTTGCTATAGACAGTGATTCCTCTGATGGATCTAGGCAAAGTAAATTAAAAACTTTCTGGAGAGGATTCATCATTCTAGATGCCATTAAGAACATTCATGATTCATAGGAGGAAGTCAAAACTATCGACATTAACAGGAATTTGGAAGAAGTTGATTTCAATCCTTGAAGACTTCACTAGAGGAAATAACTGCAGATGTGGTAGAAATAGTAAGAGAACCAGCATTAGAAGTGGAACCCGAGGATGTGACTGAATTACCATAATGTCATGAGAAAACTCGAACATGTGAGGAGTTGCTTCTCGTAGATGAGTACAGAAAGTGGTTTCTAGAGATGGAATCTACTCCTGGTGAACATGCTGTGAGCATTACTGAAATGACAACAAAAGATTCAAGAATATTTCATTAACTTAGATGATAAAGCAGCAGCAGGGATTGAGGGGATTGACTCCAATTTTGAAAGAAGTTCTTCTGTGGGTAAAGTGCTATCAAACAGCATTGCATGCTCCAGAGAAATCTTTTATGAAAGAAGAGTCAATTGATGTGGTAAACTTCATTGCTGTTTTATTTTAAGAAATTGCCACACCAACCCTCAGCTACCACCATCCTAATCAGTCACCAGCCATCCACATTAAGGCAAGACCCTCCACCAGCAAAAAGATTACAATTCACTGAAGGCTCAGATGATCATTAGCATTTTTTAACAATAAAATATTTTTAAATTATAACATGTACATGTTTAGATATAATGCTACTGCACACTTAATAGACCACAGTACAGTATAAACACAACTTTTATGTGCACTAGGAAATAAAACAATTTGTGTGTTACTTTATTGTGATATTCACTTTATTGTGGTGGTCTAGAACCAAACCCACAACATCTCTAAGGTATGCCTGTACATAGAATCATACAGTATGTAAACTCAGCCTAATTCCATGAAGATTTATCCAAGTTGTTAATATGTACCAATAGTTTGATCCTTTTTATTGCTGATTAATTTTCCATGGTATGATGTACAAAAGTCTGTTAAGCTATTCACCCACTGAAGGACAGACATCTGGATTGTTTTGAAAACAATGTAAAATGTGGTTTTTTCTACTGTACTATAATGGGTCTAAATTATGCAAAAATACCTAATACACATCGTAAAGCATCTTACATCATGCTGTGTTGAAATTTTTAAAATGGATTTTTATGTAAAGAGTTAATACAGTTTAGTTTTTAAAATTACAAATACATGCTCATTGTAAAAGTTCAAACAACATCAAAGTACATATCAAAGCATTCTGATTAAAAAGTAATTGTCAACCTTTATCCCCCAACCTTAACATCTCTCTTCTCTTCTTAGAGGTAACTGCTGTTAATAGTTTAAGGATATAGTTTAATTTTGGATGTGGTCAGAGCTAAAGCTTTTCAACTGATTATTTTTAATTTGGGAGGACTCATATTATCTACTAGTGATAGTTTTGTTTTTTCTTTTCCAATATTAATATTGCTTATATTTCTTCTTTTATCACAATGTTGAAAATGAAGATAATCTTTAATTCCTGCCATTAGTGTTTCTAACTTTAATATATTCATATACAATCATGTGTCACTTAACGACAGAGATATATTCTGAGGAATGCATCATTAGGTGATTTCCTCTTTGTGCAAACATGATACAGTTTACTTACACAAATCTAGATGGTATAACTACTACACATGTAGGCTATATGATATAGGCTATTGTTCATAGGCTAAAAACCCGTACATGTTACAGTCCTGAATACTGTAGGCAACTGTAACCAGATGATAAGCATTTGTGTATCTAAACATATCTAAACGTAGAAAAGGTACAGTAAAAATAGGGTATTATAATCTTATGGGACCACCATCATATATGTAGTCCATTGTTGACTGAAAAGTTGTATGTGGCACATTACTGTATTTTAATATGATTTTCATAGTTTCCATTAGATTGATAAAATTCTTAATGCAAGATTAATGATCATTCATTTATATGAAAATTCATTGCATTTCAAAGTGGTTTTAAATATGCCCTACTTCAGTCTGATATGTTAAGATTACAAGGCATCTTAAAATGTCAAGAAACAGAATAATGAGGTAGATTAAATCTTAATTCTGACCTATTAAATATATAAGCTTTACCGACCTTTATGTAAGGTGTATACATGATTTTTCCTGGAAACAGGAATGATGTACCTTTTAGTATTCAAAAATAATAAAAACTGCTCTCTGACTAGTATGCTAAAGGCAGGTCTATTTAAAGTAAATTTCTGAGACCAATAAACTAGCATAAGTGCACTCCTAAGCTCTGAAGCCAGCATATATGGTAGTGTCTGGCACAATAAATTTAGTCCTTTGGGTAGATACCATACTTTAGCTTCCTCTGCCTTTTCCTGGCCCTCTCTACCCTCTTCCTAGAAAATAATCATTAATCTGATTCCATATTGGGGTATGTACGTATGTAAATACGTACATAACTCAATGGGCGTGGGATCCTCCCTTCTTTTCTGTAATGCTGGAATTGGTATGTAGGTATGATTAAAAGGAGTAGAGGAATCTACTTTGATTCTTCCACTTGTCTTATGTGTTATAACTGCCTCTGAAACCTAATGAGGCAGAATTTATACATTTCTGAGTATTGGTTAAAGACAATACTGGTCAAAGACTGGGAAGAACCCTAGTATCAACTTCAAAAATCTGGTATAGGCTGGAGTGTGAAGCTGGGCATTATTTGGAATGGAAAATCAAACAGCCATGAATTTTTTATCTAGTCTTGAGCTGGAGTTTATCAATAGTCTCTTACAACTGATTTCAAGAAAAGCATTTCTTTAGACCTGGTACTTTTATAAAAAGTAGTGGTAAATAACAAGGGAGCAGCCACTCAGAGGTGGGGTCTTACTACCCTGACCATATTACCCTCTGATTAGCCACATGGCAAGTCTCACTCAAGAAAAAGAAAGTTGGCTCTATCAGTGCAATCCTTTTTAAAGTGTGTCTCTGCCACAAGTTAACAGGCATAAGTAGTGTCAGAAATTAGATAATTATAGAATTTTAGAATTATTAGAATTATGATAATTTAGCCTCTTCTTTGGGAAAAGCAAGAATGAATCTTCTCTTCCAAGAGGTAGAATCACTCTTCTGCTTTATCATAAACTAGGGTCCTAGCAATCATTGGATTAGCTAATTTGAAATAAAAGTGTGAGGAAATCATGCAGGTGGGAGGGTTGAGGAGGAGATGGGTGAAATCATACCTAACGGGTACAATGTACACTATCTGGGTGATGGGCACACTTATAACTTTGACCGAAGCAGTACAAAAGCAATCCATGTAACTAAAACATTTGTACCCCTCTAACATTCTGAAAATTTTTTAAAAAGTGTAAATGACAATAAATACATCCTAATTCTAAGGAAAAAAAAGAAAAAGAAATTAAAGTGTGAGATGGAAGGTGCCAGGGCAAAGGAAGTCTATTAGCTCTTTTCTCTCTTTTCACTCCACCCTCTTTGTTCTTCCTGAGTTGATTTTAGGGTAGGGGAGCTGTCTAATTCACATATTCCACTTTAGTTTATCTGGGAACTCTAGCTCTGTGTTTGGAGTTTCAGATATTTAATAATCTAATAATAAAATGGATTTGGATTTCTCACTTGCAGTTGTCTCTTGTATGTATATTCTCTTTCAGGAAACTTGTCAGGATGGGTAGTTTAGCCAAGGCAAGATTTAGGCATCTGGGTCTCTTGATCCAACACCTACACAGCAGGTGTTCAATAAATAGTAATTATTATCAGATAATGATCAAACATGGTATGTACCAAAGATAGAAATTAATGTAAAATCAGTTTGGAATTCAGTGCTGCCAAGGCAAGTTGAACTCTGACTGTACATAAAACATATTTCATTCACTTTTTTTCATTCTTTTTGATGCCTATAGGCAGAAGTGGCTCAACAGTGTTTTCCTGTGAAAAGAATATGAAAAAAATCTACATAAATGTTACATTAAAATACTTTTCATTTTATGAAAAAAGCAATGATATCATAACTATTTCTGGGTATGTATTTTTTCATTTCAAATGAATATAACATTATCTACTCAAATAAAAATTATAAATGGATTTTTAAGCTAATGAATCATGAAATAGTTTGTCGAGTTACAAGTGAACCAAATGGTCATATTTATTTTAACACCTGGAAAAAGTCAGGATATGCACAGCTGGCTGTTAGCTTGTCACACATTCCTAAGTTTACAATTACTACTAGTGTTCTCAAACCAAGTCCACTGACAAACAGTTGCAGGTGGCCAAGATATTTATGTGTAGAAACAGCTTTACTCAGCAAAATCTAGTAATGTATCAATAACATCATTTACTTTTGGAAATGTCAGTATTTAAGAATGGCAATTTCTAGATATTTTCTTAAAATCATTTAAAGCATGCTTAGGACTGCTATGAGAAATTTACAAACACCACTCAAATTTTGAAAAAAAAACAAAACCCAGTAAATAAAAAACCACTTAAGAATGATGGCAAAGAACAAGTTGATCTGTTAAATAAAGACTATTTAGAATATTTCTAATGAAGGAAATACCCACATCCTCATATAATAAAAGTTGGCTATCTAACTCATTCTCTAGAGCACTATTTCTACAGGAAATGCAGCTAGTATCCCAGAGGAGGAGAAAACATATATAATTTTATACAATAATCATTTTCAGCTTTTTAGATTACATAAAAAACTAAATTTCCAAACTAAATTGAAATTTTATTTTATATAACTAGTTTTTAAAAATTTATTAAATATTAGGTAGAAAAGAATATTTATAAAGTATATAACATGTAAAGAATAACAAAAAATGAAATTTACATATCACCACCCAGTTTGAAAGAAAAAAATGACATTGTCATTGAAGTCCTGTGTATCCCTTCCTGAACTTATTTCCTTCCCCTCTGTCCCTAAGAGGGGACACTTTCCTCAATTTTGTGTATTTCATTTTGGGATTTTCTTTAGAGTTGTACCACATAAGGTTGTACCCCTACTCAACTTATTATTTACTTTTGAGCATTGTGTAATTTATATTAATGAAATAATACAGTACAGTATATAAAGTAAGTATGCTTTGACTTTTATTTTGCTCAACATGGTATTGCTGAGATTCATCCAAATTTTATGATGCAGATATAATTCATGCATTTTTTATTGCTATATAGCATTCCATGATATAAAAGTATCACAATATATTTATCCATTCTACCATTGATGGACATTTAGCTTGTTTCCAGTTTTTGCTATTACCCAGTGCTACTACAACAATTTTGCACAACTCTTCTCATACACCTATGCAAGAGTGCATATATGGGTGCGGAATGTTGGCATCTTCAATATTGAATATATAGATAAACTTTACATATATATGTATATATGTCATAATTATATGTAATTATGTTACTATATTATGTCAAATTATTTTCTGATGTGCTTTTTACCAGTTTATACTCTCGCCACCAGTATTAAATGTTTTAATGGCTCCATATTCTTGTCAACACTTGCTATTCTCAGACTTTTAAATTCAAGCCAACCTGGTAGGTTTACTCGTGGTTTTAATTTGCCCTTCTCTGATTCCAATGGGGTTGAATATCTTTTAGATTGTTTATTGGCCACATCAATAACCTCTTGTGAAGTGCTTGTTCAAGTCTCTTGCCTATTTTCTGATAGAGTTGCCCATTTTTTTCTGTACTCATAAGGGTTTTTATATGTTCTAGACATTAATCCTTTGTCAAAATATATGTTGCAAATATATTTTCACAGTGGCTTATCTTTTTACCCTTTTTGTCTTTTGATCAACAGGAGTTCTTAATTTTAATGTATACTACTTAACTATCTTTTCCTAATTCAAAGCTATTTTTCATAGCTATTATCATTAAAGATGAAAAATTTTACTATAGGAGTTTAAAAAACTGTACCATAGAAACTGGGAAACGTCACAGTTGTTTTTATCATATAATATATTTTTATTAAACTACAGAATTTCATATGAAAAATTGTGGCTGAAACAAATGGCTACTCACATGGCTGTTTTCTATGTTTTTTGTGCTGCGAAAGGCACAGATTTCTGAAAACTTTTCTGTAACTTCTCACTTTACTGTAATAAAATATGAGTGAGGACTGGTTACAAAGAACACATTTGCTAGATATAAATTAATAATGGAGCTGATGTCATTTGTTTAGCAAAAGGGATATATATGTATAAGCATAGAAAATTTCTATGTAATGGGAGTAAGGGTGGAGGAAAAAAGGGATTTTTTTTTTAACTTTGCACAGCCAATAATATGTGAACATTATATCATTAGCATGGGTTAGCTTTATAATGAAAAACATGTCTGATATTCTTCAAGCTGAATTGAAAATTATTATAAAAACATGTTTTAATATGTACATGGTGCGAAACCTGCAATTTTATTATAGTGCAGGACAGACTAATTTTGTCACATTTGTATGTAAGATTTGGGAGTCTTATAATTGCTCTTGAAAATATACTAATAAAAATAAATTCAAAGATTTGAGTGTTATCAGTTGAAAATGCCCCATTATTCTTAAGAAATTTTGGGATAATCTTTAAATAGACTGTGGATCCTGTTATTTCCAAAATGGAGAGGCAGAATGTATCAGTGACAGAAGTCATATGTGAATATCTGCCCTTATACCCAAATTTAGAACACACAAATTATAACTTTTGGTAAAAGCAAGAAAACTAATAAAACAAATGGCTAACAATGACATTCACTGTGACTTAGATCTGATATATATTTGGTATTAGGTCAGTTCTATGTTAATTTTCTGAGTCATCTTAACTTTTAAGATATTTATATTGGATTCCATTTTTAAAAGAGTGAGTGGGATGATTTAGCAAAATTTTTTGGAACTTTTCTTCTTCCTTTGTCACATGATGGTGTTTAGAATAAATTTTGTGTCCTTTGTGTGTGTGTGTGTGTGTGTATTCTTAAATTACATTAAGAATTTGCTAGCTCAGGTAAAAGAGAAACTTTCTAGAGGCCAAAAATACTAGAATGTATGCAAAGATTACGGTAATTCAAACATCAGTAATAAAAACACAAAAGTGCACAAGTGCCTTGTCTACTTCTGAACAAGGATGCAGAGATCATTTTTGCTGATAAATGAATATTAGAAAAGTCACTGATAGTCAATAAAACTGCAACACTCCAAATGAATTACTCTGAGATATGCCAACAGATGTCAGGACAAAATTAGTCACTTATGATAAAAATGATGCAAAAATGTGTTACTTGTAACACAGTTTTAAATATACATATATTTATTTGATATTCAAACACAATGCAATTTAATGTTTATATATTTGTAAGGTTTCTTATATAAACAGTGTTCATCAACAAAACAGAAGAGAAATTTGGTCAAATCATGTGTTCTGATCTTTCA
>CAUYPO010010957.1:0-37001 GCA_963574435.1 Cheirogaleus major | reverse complement strand
CAGCCTGACGGCCACCCTCGTCCAGAGGCCTCCCCTCCCCTCTGCTGTTTTTAGTCACTGGGTTCCTGAGTTGGACGAACGTCACATCACCTGCTCTCAAGAGCTTTCAAATATCTTAGAAAGAACACCACTCCCTCCCGGGGCCGCTGGACCCTCCCAGAGCTGCCCCCTGGCAGAGCCGAGCCCCACAGGGGCTCCCCTGTGCCACTGGGCCGGCCTCGGCGTTGGCATGGTTCGTGGCCCATCAGAACCAGCACTGGGCTGGGCTAAGTGCCCTGGAGACAGATCCCCAACCACACCTGGCCCCTCCTTGCCCTGCCCGCAAGTACCCTTGGGTTACCGTTTCAGCTCTGCCCTGGGGACCCTGGACCAGCTTCCTTCACCTGTCTGGGCCTCAGTCTCTTCATCTGTAAGATGGGGACACTGATGCCACCTCCTTGGATTTACACACAAGACCAGAGAGACGTGTTCCCTGGCTGGGGACGGAGGGCCCAGTGGATGGCAGTACCCAACCCCACCCGTGGGTGCTTCTAGCACACGGGAGAAGTCACTCCAGGCTCCAGGCCTGAGAAATTCCCTCCCGGGCTCTTCATACGACAGACCAGCTCTAGCCCGGGCCTGTGGCGGGAGAGGCTGGGGGAGAGGCTGCAAGGGGCCCGCTGGGGACACAGTGGCCAGGGTGGCCAGCAGGCCCTGAGTAGACACTGCTGAGGGCAGGCCGCAGGGCCAGGTGGCTCTGAGCACCCAGCAGGAACTCTGACGTCAGCCGAGCTGCAGGGCTGAGGTCCAATGGGGCACAGTCTCCCCAAGGACTCGGGCTGGTCCACACTTGTCCTCAGCATCAAACCTGGTCCCACTCAGAGATGACATGTAGGAGAAATGACTTCTCCACGTGGGTAAGCTGCACCCCCTCAATTTATGCGTGAAATTCCATGGATGGGACCGAGGCCTGGCCCCGGGTGATGCTGTCAGAAGCCCAAGGCCCCCAGGGTCCCCACACTGGTCAGGAGAGGTCAGAGATGCACGGCCCAGGCTGCAGCCCCAGCTCGGCCACTTCACTTGGGCAGAAATGGCCCCCGGAGGGACCTTGGGGGGCTGACAGCTACCGTGGTGGCTGGCGTGGTCAGGCTGCAAGGGGAGCTCAAATTCCCAAGGACACAGCACCCGGTGGCAGAGCTGTCATGCCCTGGAGATGCACAGGCGCTCGAGTCCAACTCAGGCTGCCAGGAACCTTCCGGGCTGCGCTGCCTTCCAGAAGCTGGCCTCTCTGAGCCCTAGTTTCATATCTTAAAGGGGGTCATTTACACCTACTCTATGACGCCGCTGTCAGAGGTAGAAGAGAAAACGGACAGACGGAGATTCCCAGCCCGGCACGCGCGGTACGCAGGTTCTCTCACAAGGCCGCCACCCAGGTTCCGCCAACCGCCAACCGGTTCTGGAAAAGCAAGCCACGCCAGACACGTGGCCATGCAAACTCCCACCTGGAAAGTGCTAAGGGAGGGTCTGTCACGGACGCTGTTGGGGTCTGTAACGGCAAGCCGATGGCCGCTGGTTGTAGCACCGGAAAACCCCAAGTCCGGCTTTCCGTACTGATGTCGTCTCCAGACGTCGGAGGTGGAACGTTCTAACCGTGCGTCCGAGACACAACAAGGATGGATTCTGCCCCTAAAGCAGCAGCGCCGGACGTGGGGGAGGCTGGCCTCGTGAGCCCCTGTGCGCCCCCCGCCTGCCCCCAGACCGGCTCGGCTCCTTTTAAGTGGCCCAGGTACATCCTCACAGATGGGTGCAGACGCCCCGCTGCGGCCTCCTGCGTGTTTGCAAATGTCTTTCTTTTGGGGGAGAACTTGTCGTGATCTTCTGGGCAGGTCAGCACCACTCTGGCCAGAGGATTCATTTTGTAACTGAAACGTTTTTTCCCCATTGCAAAAGGAACGGTGCTCCGTGAACAAGATTTTGCAAACTTGAGAAAAAGAGAAAGGCAGGAGCGAAGGCTTTCCATCCTCCACCACGCCGGGGTTCACGTGCACGCGGCCCCAGCTGCCCCCGCCTCCCCGCGCAGCACTTCCGCGCGTGACCGGTCCCGGGGTCGCGACAGAACGGCCCGTGACATTCCAGCAGGCCACGTTGTCACAGCCGCTCAGCCCTGACATCCGACCCTGGAACAGTGGCCGGTTGCTTCTCATTTTCATGCCTGAGGCAGCCACTCCACACCTGGTCCCTCGGAACCTTCTAGAGACCCACCTAAAGGCAAAGAGACTGTGGGACAGATGGGGAAGCTCGGAGCAGGGGGAGGGGCTGGCCCCAGTTCACACAGCCGAGCATGGGACCCGGTCCCCCACATGCTGGTCAGCAGGGAGCCCCCCAAGGCACATCTTTTTCAAGGCCTTCACTCAGCTGCCTCCGTCCCGCTGGACAAAGCTGCCAGGCCCCTGGAAGGGTGGTGCGGGGCGCCAACGCCCTTGCTCATCACAGACCTAGAAAGGTGAACGGCGGAAAGACAAGAGTCGAGGTGTCTGTGATGGGTCACTTGGGAGGGGCCGGGTGGGCCAAGGACCGAGCTGGCAGGAACCAGCACCGCCAAGGGAGGGCAGGTAAGGGGGGCCGGCAGTCTGTAAGGGCTTCCTGGAGGAGGAGGACCTCGTGAGCTGCAATGTGGAGGCAGGGCCATGCAGGAGATTTATAAACTGGACACATCGGACCTAAATCAACAGAACGGGCCACTGCCCAATGACACCCGATGGGCCGATGGGTCCCCATGCTTCACACCCAGTGACCTGAGAAGAAAAGGGTCCTGACCTGCCTAGGCCACCCGATAGTTTATATTCCCGAGTGACACCCCCCAGGGAAGTGGCCTGGGTTTCCCCGCAGCCCGACAACGCAGCTGTCACTGCCCCACACCCTCGGGTGCTCCTCCTTCCGGGGGAGGCACCAGCCTGTCCATGGGGCACTGTGGAGCCTTTCGGGGTGGGCTGTGGTTTCACAAGCCCCCCCGGATCGGTCCTAAAGGGGAGCTTACATAGTGGAGGTGCAGGAGGGAACTCACCCGGGCAATGCCACCAGCTCGGTGGCTTGTGCAGTGGCACCGAGCACACGGCGGCAGGCCACGGTTTCTCTTCTTCTCGTTCATTCACTCAGAAAATGTTCCCCAGAGACTGGCCTTAACACCAGGCTGGTGCTGGGCCCCAGGGCCCAGAGGTGACTGTGGCACATCATGCCCAAGGCACTTAGTCTCCCAGGACAGACACATGCGGAACGGACCACCCTTGCTTAGAGCTGCAAGCTTGCAGGGCAGTGGGCAGGTGGAGAGCACAAAGGGCTTCCAGGAGGAGGTGATGCTAGGCTGAAGTCTGGAGAGGTAGAGGATGGAGCTATGGAGGGGGACAGGGCCGGTTGCTGGGGACCTCAAGCATGCCACAAAGGGGAGATGATGTCGACCAGAAGGATGGGAGCCCCGAGAGGTGGGAAACAGAGCGCGGTAAGTAGGGGCTTGCTCTGTGACAACTGGCACCACCTCTCTGCCCATATCCCTGCCTGCCCGCCCGAGGCCCCTGAACGTAGCTGGGGGCGGAGAGGAAGGCCTGGGCTGAAGGTGGTGGCCCGTCGGGCACAGGCTCTGCCACTGAGAGGCCACGAGGGGCCTTAACCTCCAGCCCCGGCTCCCTGTCTTTAAGATGGGGCTGGTGACCCATCGGGTCCTGTGAGGTCGCCCCAGACAACAGATGTCAGCGCCTGGCACACAGAGGAGCTTTGCCCCCCCCGGCTCCCCAGGCCTGGACCCAAGAGACAACGTGGAGCTCGAGAGCCGGGCAGTGCCCGCCGGCCGCCCGGCCTCCCCAGCGGCGGGTCTCCGGGGCGGCCCCACCGGCTATAAATCACCGCGCCACGCTTAATAATTACGTGGGCACTTAAGCTCTTCTGTCTTCTCTTCCCTCTCTCCCTGGGGAAATTTCTTTCATTTCCGACATTATCCCCGGCTCCCCGTACATCTAAATCAAGCCGCGGCCAGGGCTGCGGCCGGCTGCCTGCGCTCGCTCCGCGGCCTACTTTTATGGGGAGGGTGTCGAGGGGGCCGGGAGCCGGTGGCCGGCGGGGTGTGGCCATTCAAACCACAGTCTCATTCCTGCCCAGGACAGAAAACGGAAAATGTCACCATGCCCACCCTTTGAGCTACAGTGACAATGTCCCCGGGGCCCCTCGTCCCCTCTCAGGTGGGAGGCGGGCAGCGGCTGGGTGGGAGATGGACTCAGCCCCTCGGGGGTCAGAGGGGAGGAAACAACTCCTCCTGGGCTACCCGAGCACCAGCGCAGGGCAGGGGTCACCCTGGAGGCTCCCGGCGGCAATCCCAGGTGGTTCTGACAAAGGTCAGCCTGTCCCCACCTTCCACTGGGGACCTGTGGCCCTCTGGGACGTGCAGCCGGCTCCGCACGTGCCGAGGACACTGGGGTGGGCGCAGTTCCAATGCCGCCTCTTGCTGTTTCTCCAGCCTGATGCCTCCTGTCATCTCACTCTCACGCTGACCGATGACCGGGTCAGGGTCACTCCCCGACTCACAGATGAGGACGCTGCAGCCGGGGGAGGCCACAGAGCAACCTGCCCAGACCAGCGGGCAAGACTCTCCCCGCCGCCCCGACGTTCTGCCCCTTGCCTGTGAGCTGGAAAGTGTCCCCAGGGCTCCGCAGAGGCCATCTCTGTGACCGTCCACCACAGGCAGGAGGAGCTGGGAGTCCCCTGGAAGGAGCCGAACTGGCCATGTCGCAGGTCAGGCAAGAAGTCCCCAGGCCATCTCCCCCGGGGAGCTTCCCAACTCCCGAGAGGTGGAGGAGGAAGGTGACGTGCCACCGCGGAGCTGTCTGGGCTGGGGCACCCTGTTGCTGGCAGTAGCGACCCCAGCGCCACGGCGCGGCCCCGCAGGCTTCTCCCGCCCAGCTGAGCGGCGGCGTCGTCCCCCAGGCCTCCCTGCCTCACTGGGGATGAGCCGGCCGGGACTTTCTAAAAGCTGGATCTCACTTTCTGCCCACATTTCTGACCTCCGGAAACCTCTCAGGTAGTTTTCCAGAGCCCTCTGGATTCCGTCCCGGGCACGAGTCCTGCCTCCACTCACGGCGTTCACAGCCAGGTCACCGGGCGCCAGGGAAATGCCAACCAAGGCAGGCCTCCGCCACGCCCGCCACGCCACGTGTCCACAGGCTCCGGCTGGCTCCTGGACACTCAAACATCTCTCTCTGGTCAAATTCCATGACTCCTTCGCTTAGAAAAAACCCCCTTTGAGAACAAAAATCCTAGTCTTGAGAACCCAGAAGAGCCGGTGTCACTGTGGCTTAACTTCTCTTTCTTTTTTGGCATCGCGGGGAACTCAAGAAATGATTTCGACCCTCTCATTTTACAGATGGGTAAACTGAGGCCCAGAGAGAGGAAGGGCCTTATTCAAGGTGCCCCAGTAATTCCACGGTGCAGCCAGGATGGGAGCCCAGGACGGCAGGACCTCAGCAGCTGCCGGTCTCCAGCAAAAAGGGCCGGGGAGCAGCCACAGGGCTGGGCATGACCTGGGCACGAGACACAGCCCGTCACTCGGCCAGTGGGTGTCGGCCAGGACGGCCGGGCCCAGACTGCTGGGCTCCCCGGTACAGACCGAGGGCTGGTGCTCGGCAAATTCAGGGAAAAAACCCTGGGGAAGCCTTGAACCTGAGGGGCAAAGCAAGGAAAGCAGGCGGCTCTAATGGAAACCAGTCTGCGGGCCAAATGCAGCAGGAACCCCTCACACTGTGGTTTCCATGGGGACAGAGCCCAGGAGGCGGAGCTCTGGCGTGGCTGCCGCAGCAGATGTGGCCTGCACGGGGCCGGCGTGGGGCGGTGCCTGGCAGCGGGGCCCTGGGACGTGGCAGGCCCGGGGCTGGACTCGGGGGCCCTGCAGCCACAGCCCCGGTGGTCAGCTGTGGGAAGAGCCTGGGGCTTCGTGTCTACCTCCTCCAGGCGGCTTCCGGGGATGCTCCACGCTCACTTCTAGCCTTCCTGGTGCCAGCCTCGAGGTTGCCCACATCTGCCGAGGGCCTCAGCCCGCCTCTCGGTGAGGCCGCCCTGCCTGTGGGCCAGCGCCCTGTGGTGCCAGGGCACAGACAGTTTGGCCATGGCTTAGCCCCTCTCTGCCAGGGAACCTGGTGCTCCACAAGGTCTGGCTTGATCCAGTCACCAGAGGGTATGACTGGCTTCTCCCGGTGGCCGACGCGAGGCCTGGCGTGTAGCAAGCTCCACAACCTCCCCGGGAGTCGGCGCCCTGCAGAAGGAAGCGGGCTCGGAGCCGCTCTGAAACACAAGGAGACCCGTGGGCACAGGGAGTGCCGCCCGAGAGCCACGCAGACGGATGGGGCGGGTCTCGTCCACGGCCCTCTTGCCCCTGCCCTGACATGGTCCCCGTAAGCCCACACAGAACCGGTCTCTCGAGGCCGTCCTGGCCTGGCCCTCGGCACCACATGTATGACCTCATAGAGCCCCCCGACCTCTGGGCCTCAGGAAAAGAGGGGCTCCCTCTTTTCCCACCGCCTGCTGCCACGCCGCACACAGCCCACGCCCACCACGCCGTGGCGGAGCCCGAGAGCCAGCAAGGTGCTCTGCAGCCTCGGACGGTCCAAACCTGCAGGCCTGGGTGCCAGGTAACGGCAACCCAGCCAGAGAGGGGCCCTCCGGCCCCCAGAACCAGAGGGCACAGGGCGCCCAGGGCAATGCCTGGCATTCCCTTGAGGCAGAAGAGCTCTGGGCCAAAGGAAAGAACTTGCCTAGAGCTGGGTGCCTGGGGAGAACTGGCCAAGGTCGGCGTCCCAGAAAGGCTGGAAATAAACAAGGACCCCGCGGGGGCCTGTTCAGGAACAGCCGTAGAAGACCTGGGTTAGGCTGCAGCTCCATTACCCGACAGCTATGTGACTCTGGGCAAGTTCCCCAGCCTCTCTGAGCCCTGGTCTGTCACACAGAGAACTGTTAACACCCACACCCCACTGGGCTGGCACGTTCACCGGGCAGGGCCCAGGCCTGCCCTGCCGACTCCGCACCCCGGCAATGGAGCAGCCTCGTACACGCTGGCCCTGGCTGGGTGCTGAGATGAAGTCGAACTGCGCAGATTAAACGGAAAGATGGATGTTTTTCAAAAAAGGATGTAAAGTGTCTGGCTCAACAGAGGTCAGCGTCCCCAGCCCCAAGGAGCCGAGTCCAACAACCAACACTCGCTGGCACTCCCCTGGGGGAGCAGCCTGTGGCCGCAACTCTTCGGGGGGCCAAGGTAGGAGATTTCCACCACCCGGGGTTCCCCGCTGGTCCTGCCCAGCTGGCCTCCCTCACCCAGGCAGATGGACATGGACGGCAGCCGCCACCTTTCCCTCCGTGCCACCCGCTGAGGCTGCGGCCGCGGCCGCCGTGGGGCCTGCCACACTGCTTGGCCCCAGGAGTGCCCACCTGCGGGCTGCTCCCTCCAGCCGGCCACGGCGTTGGTGCCTCGGGGCGAACCCGATGTGGCTGCATGTTGAAGGACAGCTTACCCCTGGCGCTGGAGGGCCAGGATTGAGGTCGGAAATCCTCGTGGCCGGGGTAATGGCACCAGCAGGTGCTGAGAGCCCCCAAAGGTGCAAGCGTCAGGGAACTTACTGTTTATGTATCCGCAAGAACAAAGGCTGGAGCCAAGGGCACTGTCTCCACACCGCTGAGACCTCCAGTGTGGCCACGGCAGACTTGGAAGGGCGTCCACTGCGTCCGGCGGGTGGGGCGGGAGCCGCTCGCTGGACCTCAAGCACCAGGCCCTGGTGGGATTGAGTCGAAGGAAGCCCCAAGACCAGGAGGCTCTGGCAGGGTGGGAAGGCGGGATCCCAAAATGCCTCCACCTACTGCTGGGCCGGAAACGCGGGCACACCCACTCCAGGAATCCCGAGGCAGGCTGGGCTCCCAGGAAATCGGGCCAGAGGTTCCCTCCAAACACTACAGCAGCCCAGCTGCCTCCCAGACACCCGTCCCACCACGGCTGGTCTCTTCCGGGCCTTTGCGATGGACGGCAGGCCTGGCCCGCGTACCGCATGCGGCCTGCCTCGACGCTCAGAGGCCCAGAGAGTCACACGGCCTGACGCTGGGACCTTTCTCCAGGGCCCACCCCCAGCTGCCACCCACCCTGGCACCACCCCAGGCATCCTGCTGAATTCTAGGTGACATCGTCATGTTAAATGCCCCAGAAACCCGGGCAGGGAACTGAGGCTGGGATGGGCAGCAGCTCACCTGAGCCCCCAGGGCCACCTGCCTCTTCCCGCCAGGCCCCCTCGAGGGAGGAACCCACCAGCCCTGGCTGTCCCAGGCAAGGACCTCATTTGATGCTGCCCACCGTTTCCTGAGGCCGAAGCCGTGACCCCCACTTTAAAGACAGAGAACTGAGGCCTTGCAGTAGGAGCCATTTTTACCGAGGTCTTTTTGGTTGGCAGGTGTGCCAGGTGTCTACACCGCCCACCCGACGCCCCAGTGCCTGCCACGGTCCCGGTCAGGTAGCGGGGCCTGCTAAACCGCCCCCGTGCCCCGGCCGCAGGGGCCGCGCGTGCCGGTGGGGGGACACGGGCCTGCCCGGAAAGGCCCGGCCCTGCAGGCTGCTTCTTGCAGCAGGCCCCCAGCAGGCCGACCGGCTCCCCCCTCAGCCGCCTTCCAGATCCTGTTCTGGGCCTGCCCGCGCCGCCATTTCCTCTCCTGGGCCAGGAGGCTCACTTCCACTCCTCCCAGTCTGCAAATGGCCGGCGCCCAGAACTGTGAGTCCGCGCGAGGAGCCGGCGCTGCGCCTGGCCAGGACCCAGAGTGCAGGCCTGCCCGGCCCCAGGGCCTCCCCCGGCACGCCGAGCCCCACACCTGGACGGCCTGTCCTGCTTTGTCTGGCCTTGGGCTGGGAGAACGACCTGTCAGAGACAGCCTTGGGGCAGTGGAGGGCCTCTGGCCCCGTCATCCCCAGGGGGGCCCGAGGGGGACCAACTGGGGAAACCGCTACCGGCCAGAGGCCTCGGCCGGTGTGCATGTGTGCACGTTACACGCACTCAGCTCTGTGCACAAGTACCAGGCAAAGGCAAGCTATCCACATCCACGCTGCCACGTGTACACATATGGCTACGAGATCGGTTAATGCTACGGTGGAACGTGGGCTCTGGAGGAAGGCAGGGCTGGGTTCAAATTCAACCTAGCCCTTGTCAGCTGGCTGAACCTCAGAGAGCCCACTCGGCCCTTCTGAGGCTTGCTGCTGCTCTGCGTGGGTGGGGTGATGATGAGCCCCCTTGCAGGCAGGTTCTGGGACTCAGCAAGGAAGTCACAGCAGTTATGGGATGCTCTCTGGGAACCAAGCTTTCCATGTGTTAAATAAGTCTACACGCACTGTCCCCATTTTACAGATGGGGAAAACTGAGGCCCAGGGAGCCGAAATGGCTTGCCCTTGAACAACACAACCGGGAAACAAAGCAGTCTGAACCCAGGCCTCAGGTTCCGGAGCTGGTGGTCTTCCAAACGTGGAAGGTGCCACTGCTCACAGTGGGCACCTGTGGAACAGGGGAGGCCTATGAGTACCGTCATTGTCACCATCATCATCGTCACACACCCACCACTGCTCTGAGACTCTGCGGCGTAACGGCTGGGGCTGGGTCACTTTGCTTCATTTTTTAGGGCCCCCCGAGCAGCACCATATCCCCCGAATACCGAGGCAGGAGCCAAGAGGCTAAAAGACCAGGCGGAAAGGACAAAGTGGTTAAAAGATCAGAAGGCGGAGATGGCTCCCAACTGGCTCCGGCAAATTTCATCGACTTTTCACTTTTCCTATCATTCACTAACATCTCTGCCAACAGGTACATTCCTTAAAATAAACAAGCCACAACAAAGCACTTCTATTAACAAATGGAGTTTGCAGGATGTAACACAGGGAAGCGCCCTCCTCCTCTTCCTCTTCCTCCCCCCAGCCACCAAGGCGGGAATTGCAGGGCCTGAATCTAGAATTCAGAACCAGAGAGGCAAATGCTTACACATAAGGGGGAAGAAAGAAGCCTCGACTGATTGCATCATAATATGAGCAAATTTGCAAAATAAACAGTTATCATCGTTTGCAAATTATTGTGGCTGTAAAAACTGCTGTTCTATCCACAAGTATGTTGATACGGACCAATAAACTCTGCACTTTGTTATCTTGGTGAGATAATTTTTTTAAGTTTATAGCTGTTCTATGTATTTTACCTGCTAAATTTTTTTTTTTTTTAGTTTGGATTTAAATGGACCTTTAGACCATCCTAAACATTTATCATCTGACTTTTCATAAAGGTCTCAAAATAATTATATCTAAGTCAACACAGAACAACTAGACCTTTAACATCTTTTCTACAGAGATTAAGATATTGAAATCAAATATCCCACACCTCACAAATTTGAATTTAAGTCTAGCGTTACATTGTTTATGCTGCAAAACAAGATAAAAATCAGTAATTAATTAAAACACTTAAGATCCTTTGACAGAGGGCATTTGGAATCTTAAAAGATGAAAACCGAAAATTAAATTAAAGTCTAATGAAGGTGGTGCTTGCTCCTCTACGGAATTTTTCAGGGGATTAGAAGATCATTGAATAAGTCTGTTTCTATACACAAATTCAACTTGTTTATTTTGACCTCAGTTCTTCGAAATTGTCGACTCCACAATTGAAATATGCTGTGTGTTCCAACAAGTATCCAGCAGCCGTAATGACAGACCAGCCCATCTGTGCTGTGAGAATGTATAATTTCAGTCTATAGTGGAATTTATATAGAAACGATGTGAAAAGTGCTTTGCGTGGTACTTTCTTCAAAAAAAAAAAAAAGAAAGAAAAGAAAAGAGAAGAGAAGAAAAAAAGAAAAATACTGCCGAGAAGCACTGGGTACCATGGAGAATGCTGAGATTTTGCCTGATTTTTTAAAAAACAGAATCTATGGCATTTTACCAATTTTGAGGGAGTTAAGTGTTACTCACATTAAAACACTAAGATGATAGTTGGTCGCATACAACTGTCCCAGGTATCTAAGGTGTACACAGCAAAATGTGTCAACCAAATACATTAAAGACATTAGACAAATTTAATAGCAGTGGACATACTAATTTAGAATGAAAATGCTCGTTTATGTAAATTAACTGATTTTTCTGCTACTTGCCCCTACTTTGTCCAAAAAGGTGACGAATTAATGACAAGCAAATTGTACCATCTATCATTCCAGGATTTAGGATTAAGGGTCTATTCACCTACATTAATTATACTAAAAAAGTATAAAAGATTAGTGGGTAGCTATTAAAAGTATAAATTCTTTAAAAATGCTTAACACCCTCCTTTCCTCCCTGAGCATCTCTCTATCCTCTTAACTCTTTTGCCTTTGAGATTTATTACACTCTGTTCTTTTTTTTTTTTTTCTATTACTGTTATTTTGCCACCGGTGTTTTATTTGATGCTTGCTAAATATTTGGGTGGAATGAACCCTCCAGCTTGTAGCAGCAGAATGTGGCTGTCAGAATCATGAAAATGTTTTAATTATCTCTGCTGTATATGCCTGTTTCTGCAGCCCCAAATCCTCCAGTATCGACTGCTGGCTCGTCTAAGAACAAAAGCAGCCGCTGATATTCCTCGTGTGAGCTGAGCTCCGTTATCATATTTGGTGGTGTCTGCTCTGGCCGGTTGCTCATGCCGAGGCCCGCACACCCAGGGCCCGAAGGCCCCTGAGCTAGGGAAGCGAACATGAATTCACATGGGAATTTTCTTCTCGGTGCAACGTAGAACTTTCGGGGTCCCATTTTCCATTTTCCATAAATCAAGACCCTGGCTACCCTTGAACGTGGGGAGCTGGAGCCAGGCCTCGCTTGAGGACGCTTTTGTCGGCCTGCCAGGCGTGGAGGTGGGCAGGCACGCTGCAAAGCCCCCCCGAATAAAAAGGTTTGGCAATTCCGAAGGGCCAGGGACCAACACAGAAACTCAGGCAGCCACCGAGCCCCACTCACAGACAGCGGGGGGGGGGGGGAAGAGGGCAGGCGTTGTGGGGGACATAGGGGTCTTTGAGGGACTCCCAGCCCCGTCGGCCACGTTTCAGGCCCAGGACGGCCCCGGGCCTGTCAGCCAACAGCTCTGCAGGTGGGAAACCAGGACGAGATCGGGGCATGGGCGGGCAGGCCCCAGGACCACTCCATCCTCCCCGAAGGTCTGTCTCGTGGACGGGGCCCACGTGCACCCCGCATGCAGGCGGCAGGCAGAGCGGTGACAAGGCGGGCGCAGCGCTGTTACGTGGAACCCCCAAGCTTAAATAAGTGCTCAGAAAACAAAGCTCAAAACAACCTTGAAGATTTTCCCCATGCTGAGCTGAGAGCCAAAAAGAGCTTGCTCTCTTCCTTTCCTCCCCACCAAAATAAAATAAAACGAAAGGGAGAAAGAACTAGATCCCCAAACTGTGGAAAGGGTAGCGTTAAAGATGCCGGACAAAATAAAAGGGCCTCTGTTTCTAGACGCAGAGTCCTCCCTCCCGCGTGCCGGCCTGGCCCTGCCTGCCGATGAGTTTGCTGGGAGGAGCCGTGGACGGTTCTGGTGGTTTTCCCTTTGCCACTCCTGGCGCCGCCGAGAATTAAAATAATGATAATAATGATAATGAGACCCCCACAACAAACTGACATAACTAGGCAAGAAAGAGTAGGCCACGGCTATTAATACCTCCCGAAACATTTGTTCAAATTGTAATTGAACACGCAGCTACTGTGAAGTAATAAACATTCATTTTGATTGTGATTTCTAAAGCCTGTAGCTTCGGATCCTAAAAGTAAACGGGCTTGGCTTTTGCATTTCCCTGCAGTTTTTGGCAGGGCTTATTTCACTGAGGATGGGGGGGGGTGTCTGAAATAGAATTTCGAGTTTGGATAACCAATTAGAGGGAGGAGGCGAAACAGGCGTGGGGCACAAGATGGCAGCACCCCGCTCGTGCTCGGCAGAGAAGCAAAGAAGGTGACTTACCCGGGTGCCAGAGGACGGAGGCGCTTTCTCAAAAGCCAGGAAGTGAAAATGATGTTCCCGGCCCGGCCAGCCGCACCGGCAGGGGGAGGAAGGCAGGTCCTGCCGGCCGGCAGGCTGCCCCGGTGCCAGTCCCCGTCCGACGGGCCCTCGAGCCCCTGGTCTCTGGCCGCCCGTCCATCGGTCCCTCCATCCTGGCTGGGCCTGGGCCACCCCGGCACCAGGGGCCAGGGCTGCCAGGAGCCAAGTGGCGCTGGGGGAAGGCCCTGCTGCCAGCCCAGGAGGACGAAGAAAATGCTACTTTTGTCTCCTGCTCTCATCTGGCACTGGCTGCCCGGGGAGGGGGGGCCAGAGGCGGCCGCTGCGGCTCGGCCCCGCCCACCGGGAATTTTTGAAAGATGCTCATGGGTGCCGGGAGGGTGGCAGACGTGGCAGAGACGGGTGGGCCGGGCCCCCAAACCCACCACCAAAAAAGGAGGGGGCCGGCCGAGCGGGAGGGGGAGGAGGAAGCCCAGCGTCTGGCCACTCAGCGGCCGGCGGGGAGGACGCTGGGAGCAGGCGGCCTGGGCCTGGCCAAGGCGCCAGCAGGCCCCGTGGATGGGCGGCGAGGCCCGGGCGCCATGTTGCGGGCGCCTGCCTGGCCGGGCTGCTCGGAGGAGTCCAGGCGGCCGGGCTCGCTCCTGGGATAGAGGCCGCATTGTTCCACGCTGGATCTGCGGAGGAGCAGGCTGCGGCCAGGACCCTGGCGGTTTCCCCCGGGGTGAGGCCGGCACCCCCGCCCCAGCAGCTGCCTGGGCCCCGGCCCTTGGAGCATGCCCCATTCTAAGCCTGTTGGGGCTGGTGCCATCGTGGCCTGGAGTCTAGGCCGCAGGGTTCAATCTGCCACTGTGTCTGACCGGCCACCTCCCTGTTGAGCAAGCCACAAGACCGCTCCCAGCCTCAGTTTCCCCATTCCTATAAAGAACCGGGATAATGGTTCCTACCACTCAAGGCCTGCTGGGACAAGAGAACGAAAACTACACACAGCGTGGCGAGCACTCAGTGGGTGCTCGATGCTGAGAGAGGCCCAGGGGGTTGGGCAGCCGCGGTGGACGAGGAGGAGAGGGCGCCAAGGGCCGGGTCCAGGCATATCACCCCTCCCCCTCAGACCCTTACAGACCCTTGTGTTTCACCAAGGCCAGTCCTCGCCACCATCGCAGGGAAATGTCCCGAGTGCCCTCCTAACCCGGCCAGTGGGCTTGGGGTTTCCCTGAGGACACTCTAATTTGGAGATGGACCAGACTCCACTGCCGGCCTGCAGGCAGCAGGCTGGGGCTGCCAGGCCACGCTGTTTGCCCAAGTCCCCCTCCCACCCTTCATGTGACCAGGAGCTGCAGCAGATGACCACTGGGGTGTGCTTGTGTGGTGAGCAACAAGGCTGGAAGTGTGGGGAGGGTCCCCAGGAAGCCGTGCCGCCCCGGCCACAGAGGTCGGGGGGCAGGCAGGGCCAGTTCTGTGCTGGAGGGGTCGGTGTGGGATGACCATCCCCTGGGCCGCTGCCTGGGGAGCTTCCCGCCTCGCTCTGGGTCTGGCTCCTCGGCGCAGGGGACGTGTTGGGGCCTTTCTGTCCACAGTGACTCAAGGTACAGTGCAGTCTGGGAGGACCGTTACAAGCCGCCTTAGCCTCTTGGGACGGGAGCTCCCTCGGCTGCCTGGATTATGTTTTATTTTAATACTTCTTCACGCCTGCTCAGAGACCATCATGCCGAAAGCCAAAAACAGGCGGGGGAGGCAGAGCCCGCGAGCGAGAAGGAGCCGCCCAGGAGGAGTCCTCTGGTCCTGGGCTCTGGTCTCATGCACGCGGCCACGTGACCGGCTCGCCAGCTGATGCCAGAGACAAAGCAGGTAGGATTCCGATGCCATGCGCCCGACCAGGAACGCCGGGAATTCCGTTCCAGCCACGGCTTGGCATGGCTGCCAAGAGCTCGGCCCAGGGAGGAGACGGTACCCCCTGCTCCGCGGCATGGGGCCCGCCCTGCCAGCCGGCGACGTGGGCGAAGCTACTGAGGTCCAGGTGGCCATTTTGGGGCCTGCCCTGCCACGGCAGAGGAGGCAGAGCTTAGGTTCCAGCCTCAGGATGAGGTCCCCCCTCGCCCCCCCACAGGATCGCCGCAACCAGAAGCGGCCACTGTGGTGCCCAGCTGGCTGCCTGGGAGATAATGGCCTCCACCCCACGGCAGCCGGAGCAGGCCTGCAGGTCACCGTGGGGCTCAGGGCACAAGCGCATCGGCCCGAATCAGGCCCTTCCTGGAGGGAGCTACATGGGGTGAGGTCTGGCGATCTTCCACACCACACCGGGGCCAGGCTCTCCGCCAAAGAGAGGGCTCCAGAGGTGACACCCACCTGACCTCACACGCTGGGGACACCCGTGTGTCCCTCCAGGCCACAACCCACAGGGGGGATGGTCAGGGTGATGTGCAACCTCCACTTCATTCAAGGCGGCGTCTCTCACCGTTAAAATATACAAAAAACTGGAGCCCTGGCATCACCATTTTATTATAATTTAAAATGTAATTATAAAAGGCTAATTTGAATGTAAATATCTCTCTGAAACACATGAAAGGGGATTCTAAATTTAAGAGCCCAAATCAGCAGGTAAATATTTCGGCTAAATGCTCTCCTGCCATCCGAAATCCCAGAATTAGGAAAGGCACGCCACAGAAAACCCAGCCCGGTATTAGAACGCCGAAGGCATCGGGATGACATTCTTTTTTTAATTGAGAGAAAATTCTATCACTTCTTTAAAAAAAAAAATTGTTTGGCCTTTTTACTTTACGCATGTCCGGCACACAGCTAACAACCGCAGCTGCCGGTCCCAGGCCCATCTCATGACACGAACCATCGGCCCCGAACCCCCCGGCTGAACGGGGAATCGCTGTCACCACCGGGCTCGGCGCAGCCTCCCACACGGGAGGAGAGACCCCTTCCCGCCCGGAACATGATGCTGAGGCCACGCTGCATTTCAGTTTCACCCCCCCCTCAACACACACACATAAAAGTGAATAGAAACCTGCTGGTTTTAGGGTTTTTCTGCCCTATGTCACAATATTTCATTATTTTCCATGATTTTAATTTCACCAATTCTACCCAGGGCCTCAGAGGCTGACTTGGACACCCCGAAAAGAGAGCTCTCCCCATCACGGTTTTTCGGGCTGGTTAATGGAGAAGGGAAGACAGGCCAGGCTAAGAGGTTGCAACATTTAAAAGCATAAAAGACGTGACAGCAGTTTTAAAAAATAAAACCTCATTTCTGAAGCCAAAGATTATCATGTGCCAACAAAGTCTTTTGGGTGACGACAGGGAATTGTGACAGGCAAGGACCCTCATCCCCCCCTCCTCCAGGGTCTTGTGGGGCGTCCAGACCGAGACCCCCAAGATCACCGGTGTCCCCCGGCGCCCCCAGTGCTCTCGGCACAAGCCGGGCACGATCAGCTCCCCGAGTCTCCCGTGAGCCGGGGCTCCGGCCTCGCTTCCCGGGAACGGCTTCCGCCGACACCCCCAGCCAGACGGGCAGCCCCGAGCTATCAGCAGCCAGAGAAGGGGCCGGGCAGGAGGGCACGTGTGCCAGCCTCAGGGTGAAATTCTGTTCATTCTATTAATTCGGAAAATACTCACCGAGCCCTAACTGTGGGCCGTGTTCCTCACGAGTTAAAAGAAAAAAAATCCTCTCCAGCCGGGAAGGGTGCTGGAGGGCCAGCGTGTGGCTTCCCCCAGTCGGGCCGGTCTCGCCCGTAGCCTACAGGCCACTCCCAAGTTCACGTGAGACGGGGATTTAGGGAAGAATAAGCCACCCTGGAAAACCACAAAGCTGGCCAAAATCACCCTCTCGGTGCCCTCTTAGCAAGCCTCTGGGGACAGACCCGTCCTCTCCCAGTTTCTATTTCTCTCACTTCCATTTCGTGACCTGGGTAACAAAGGCCGACCAGGCCTGGCCCAAAGGAGGCCCCACCCTGCCCACAACCTGAAACCTGGCTGCCTTTCCAGCGCTTGCAAACGGGCCCCCGCAGCCTTTAAAAAGAAATCACAGAAGGGGGGAAATAAATAAATAAACTTGTGAAAGTTTAAACTCTACTCAACAAAGAAAGCCAGACAGTGTCACTAAAATTTCCAAAGAACCATCATGGGTCAGGAGATTTTCTTTTTCTTCTTCTGAAAATCTCTGTCCCCGACTGCATGTTCATCGGGGCCTGCGATACCCGGATGCTCCAAGCTCCACGGACTGTCCCAGCCAGCGCAACACTGGCCAGCCCTGAAAATAAATATTTCATATAAAAGATCCATTGTCTCTGCTTGGAGACAATTGTTGCTTTTTCTCCCTCCTCAGCTCTTAACATCAGAAACACAACTGATGCCATTTAGGGTCCGTTCTTGTTCCGAAAAGATGTTTTGAGAAAAGGCAATCTTGTTGGGTCATCCTGAACGAGCATCTAGGAGACAAAATTCTCCACGGCGAGCGTTTTGGTAAATATACTTTTGTGCCAGGCCAAAGAACAATTGGCTGGTCAGAGAGGCAAAACCTTCCTACCAAATCTCTACCTGCATGTCCAGCAGGGACGCTGGAGGCTGGTGTGGTCATTCTGGAGAAGCGTCAAGATCTCCTGCCCTTGTCTTTCCCCACTCCTGTAGAGGGGGAGCAAAGGTGAGACCCCGGAGCCAGCACCCAGGTGTGTTTCCCATCCTGCTCCTGGGAAGGGGCACCTTCTCCATCAGTGCTTCCCACATCCCCAAGGGGACCCTGGTCTCATCTCCTGCACCCAACATGAAGTGCAAGACCCTCTGGGCGGTCACATTCACACCAAGCCCCTGTGACAAGGAAAGCACTGGCTTTGCAGAGCCCTGCCAGTCTACCTTGTCAATACCATCGGGGTCCACTTTTGCTACCGCCTGTGGGGCAGGAAAAGTAAACTTCTTGGTGCCTTTTTCTGGTGAAACCAAAACTGGATTCTCTGTTTCTTAGAATACAACATAATATATAAAATGATAATAAGTAATACTACAATAACTGTAGATAATTATAATAAGTAACAATAATAATTAGCAACAAAAATAGCAATTGTCATTTATAACAACAATGATGTAGCCATTTATGGCCTCCCAATGACCACATGCAAGGAACTGTGCTTCATGAAAGTAATGTCGTCTGAATCCTCTGAGCTGGGTATTATTCTTCCAGCTTTAGAGCTCTGGGTACAGGCTCAGAGAGGTGATGTGACTTGCCCAGGGTCGCAAAGTGAGCCAGGGGCGGGGAAAGACTGAAGCCCTGACGTAAGCTAGGATGCTCTAGCTTACTGAGATTTCTGCAAAAGTATTTTCCCTTTCTTCCCAAATATGCAAATGACCCTCAAAACCCAGCGACAACACACAAATGAAGCATGGTGGTTTTAAGATGTTTCTTGCCTAGCCTAGAAGGGCCCCCTCCCTTGCTAAACATTATTCCTCAGTAAAGGCATGTATCTGCCTTGCAGGAGGTTCACCTGGACACTGGAGAGCACCCGCCCAGGCAGGGTGTCCATCTGGGTGGGCAGACCCTTCCCACCCTTCCCTGGGCCACAAAATATGCCTTCCCATCAGGCCTCATCCACATCGGGGTGGGACAGGCCCCGGAGCCCTTCAGGGGATGGGAGCAAGTGACACAGGTTTACACAGAGTCTGCTCCGGCCAGGTGCAAACCACACATGAAAAGTAATCCTGCTGCAAAGCACCACGCTGTTCCTGCTGAGCAAAGCAAACTGCTGGCCTGCACCTGTTCAAGCGGCATGCACGAGACCTGGCCACAGGGGAGGGGCCCGTCCCACTGCCACACACTGCCCCAAGCTGAGCCCAGCCAGCCCCACCAGCACCTGGAGACCCCTTACCCGGGAGGGTCTGGGACATGGGGAGGCCCTAGAACAAGCCGAGGGCCATCCTGAGGTTGACCCTGGTCTAAGACAAAAACAGAAAAACCAGAGCCCGTCCTCCCACCAGCCCACACCACCATCCATGTGACCCTGCCCCCCCCCCACCTCCCCGCTTACCACATTCTTTATATTAAATCCAGAAGTGGGAAGAAACTGACAAGCGCCAGTTTCATTTTCAAAGCCTCTTCTTTTGTGTGTGTGACCTCAAAAATAAATTTTGCTGGGATGGGCTATTCCAACACGGTAAGAAGCCCCTGAGTTTCCATCTGAACCGAGCTGGCCCTACGGAACGTGGACAAAGGCCGGACAGGGCCTTGCCAGGGCCAGGCAGGGCCTCCGTCCTCGGGGCGCCACTGTTTGCTGTACAGTCTCGACCCCGTCCCATTTCATGGACCAGAGGCACACTCTGCGGCAGGAGACGGGACTCTGGAGCTTGGACAATAGCAGCCCCTCGCTAAGTGGCCCTGAGGACCGCCGCCTCCGACGCTCGGGCCTTCCTCTGCCGGCCGGGATCCGGCCTGTTGGCCTGTCGGGAAGGAGACACCGGGTCTGTTTTAATCCCGGGGCATGGCCGAGGGCCTCGGCAGAACACTGCACGGCTCCTGCCCATCAAGTGCTGTGCTGCCAGTGTCCTGTGGACTCAGGGGACCGTCCCTGGCATTTTGCAGGTGAGGCCCCCACGGAACTTGAGCTTCACTACCGTCGCGGCCGCCAATGCCATGCCAAGCAGCAGCTCCCGGCTGCAGCAGCAGCGCGCCTTCCGCAGCGGCGCCCCTGATTCTGAGAATGTCCCCAATGTCCCACCCCAGGGTTCACGTCCACTAACTGCCTCTGACAAAGTCGTAAACAAAAACTCGCATCAGGGCCAGGGGAGGACGGGGGGAAGCCGCCTAGCAAAAAGATGGCCAGGGTTAGTTGTCTGAGCACGGAAGCAAACTTTCAGCCCCTGGCCGTGGCTGGTCAGACCCCACAGAGACGATCTCCCCATTCCCTGAGGTTCTCTCCCCAGACGGGGGGACCAGTGAGCCGGGGAGGAAGAGGCACGAGGCAAGCCTGGACTACTCAGGCCTCAGTCCGAGTTCCCGGAAACACGGCCTCCCAGTGCCAGCTCACGACTCGGGGGTGTTATAGAAACCAGCCCCTTCATCCCATTATTTTGTGGCAAAAGCACCCAGCAAGGTTATCCAAACCACATCAGTAAGCGGGGGAAGAGCAGAGGGGAAATCGCACCTGTAGCACAGTCAATTAAAAAGCAGGCTGAGTCCCCTGCAGCTACGGGTTTCATTTTAACCCAGGAAAGGTACACGTACGTACAACACACATTTAAAAAAAAAAAATCAAACTCCCAAATAGCTAGAATCAAAAACTAAAATAAAATGAAGCTATTGCTAGCCTGCCTTCGCTTTAGAAATCCAACTTCGGAGAAATTAATTTCAGTGTTACATTAAAACCTTGTAATTACGGCCAACAAGCATTCCTTCACCCCCTTCTCACTCCCCACAAACTCCCCAGGGCCACTGGCCCAGCCTGTGTGTGAGCCACCTATAAAGAGGCATTTATTATGAAAAGTTATGAGTTGTTTTTTATGTTATGCCACCATAAACAGCAGCTTCCACACAAGGGCCTTTCACTTAACTGGTCCAAATGCCACCAACGCCGGACCAAGGTCCCCCGGGACTAAATCAGCTCTCCCCAAGTGTCTGACCAGCAGAAAAAAATAAGAAGTAGTGTGGGTTTAGGAAGTAAATGAAAATATTCAATTTTCCAAGAAACTGTTGCAGTTTCCAAATAACCTTCCCAAACAGATCTCACCAAAAAACAGATGTTTTCTCTTTTCTTTCCATTGTGTTTAAGATGCCTGCTAACACTTATTTTATGGGTTCAACAAAATTCTCCCTGGCAAATAACCTGCACACCTGACAGTGGAAGCTGCATTTCACAAATTCCAAGATGCAGATGAATGAAGACCGCGGGGAGTTCTCGCAAGCTGGTGTGGCTTTCGGGTTCAAAAGCAACGTGTGTTCCCTAGTCTGTGGAAGGCCTGCCCTAACGGTGAGCCCCTCTCGGAAGTCCCTTCATTAATATTTAAATACTAAGTAGTGAAAGTGAGAAATGCACTCACCGTCCTCAGGAGTCGCCTTGGACTCGATCGTGACCTGGGGCACACAGGTCGACAGCCCTGCCCTTGCCGGAGGAGGACCGCGCCTGACCGCAGCCATCGCTGCGCTAACGCGGCCGTGGGTCCGAGTCCTGGCTTCCAAACGCTTCCCTCCTTCCCGCGTCGAAACGGCGGGGAGCAGGCGGTACCGGCTCCCGCAACTCTTGGCAAGGTGGGACGGCTCCGGGCGGACACCGGCGAAGCGCACGGCCCAGGGCCCACTTCCTCGTCCCCGAGCCGCGCTGCGGCTTTCCTTCGGGCTCCGGCTTCGCTGTATTTAACCACCGGCCTGCGCTGAAGAGTGGCCCGCCGGACCCGGTCACTGCGTCCGCGACCAGCGCGGTGAGGGACCTTTGTCCCAGATGAAAACGAAAGCGCGCTGGCCCGGGGGCGCCTACGCCCTGCTGCGGAGAGCCGGCCGGCGCGCCCCGCGACTTTCTCCAAGTTCACTTGCATTCCGGGGCCGCCGGGCGGGCGGGCGACGCGGGCCCGAACTTGCAGAGCCCGGCCGTCGGGCGGGCGGCGGGCTGCGGGCGGGCTTGGGGACAGCCCGGCGGCGCGGGCCCGGAGCACAATGGGCGCCGCCGGGCGGGCAGGCGCGGGGACAGCGTGAGCCCGGCCGCCGCTCGTCTGGCGCTGCCCGGGCGCCGAATGCGGCGGCGGCTTGGCACAGACGCGCCGCGCGCCCGGTGCATGCTAATGGCCGGCGGCCGCGCCATGAATTATTCAGCAGCGGCGCAGAGAGGGCGAGCACGGCGCCGAGGGCGACCCGGGCCGCGCGTCCCCCGCCACTGCGAAGCCGCCGCGGCGACTTCCCAAACTTTCCCGGGTCGGCACCGAGGATGCGGCCCCCGCGGCGCCGCCGTCCCCGCCCGAGCGCGCCGGCCGCGCTTCCCCCGTTGCCGCCTATTTTATGTCTTTTGTCTCGGAGTTGGCACCTGTCCCAGAGAGCGCGTTTCCCTGCCCACCCCTTCGCCGCCGGATCGGAGCGGGGGAGGGGGTACGGGGGACCCAGGGAGGAGGGGACGGGAGAAGCGAGGAGCCGGCGGGCCCCGCAGCCCGGAGAGACCGCCCGAGGGCGGCGGCCGTACCCGCACGCCCGGGCACCCCTGTTCCGCGGGGAGGTCAGGGCGGCGGCCGCACCCGGAATACCAACGAGGCCGCCCACGGCCCCCGCCGTGCCCGCTGCGGGTGAGGACCGGGCGCCGCCCCTCCTGGGCACCCCCCACCCGGGACGGCGCGCGCGGGCGGGGCGGGCGGCGCGAACAGCGGATTCGCCGCCCGGGCCCCGCGCCTCGCCCCGCAGCCCCGCGTGCGCGTCCCCGCTGGCACGCCGCCCCGAGCGCTCCCCGCCAGCGCGCCCCCGCCCCGCGGCCTCGCCCGCCCTCCCTCACCGGGCAGGGGCACCGCGCTGCGGGGACCCATCGGCCCTCCGCTTCGCGCCTCGGGGTCGAGCGACTGTGGGAAGCGGCCGGGCGCGAGCCCCCGGCCCGTTCCCGCCGCCTTGGCACCGAGGTGGCTGCCGGAGCGCGCTCGGCGGCTGCGCTCCTAAGCTCTGGCTGCCATGATTGCGGGCAGCGGGGCGCGCGCACGCTCGGGCCCGGCTCGGGGACCCCGGCAGACCGACGGTCCCTGGCCTGCCCGCAGCCTCTCGCCCGCAGCCCCGGGCGCGCCACGGACAGCGGCCAGGGTCGCCGGGCTGGCTCCCGCGGGTGCCAGTGTGCGCCGCGGAGCTCTAGACGAGGCCCCGGGACAGCGCTGGGGCCGACGGTGGCAGCGGGCTTCTCCCGGGGCGGAGCGCTCGCACGGGCGACCCCGCCGGGCTTCCTGGACACCAGCGGCCCGGCGGAGCGAGGGGCGCGATGCCCAGTGGGGTGGGGGCAGGGCCTGGCACACGGGGTCTGTCGAGTCGGGTGGGGGCAGCGCACAGTGCCGGGAGATGTAAGGGGGGCGCGCAAGTGTCTGACGGAGTTCGGGGGGCGCTCACGGTGCCCGCGGAGGCGTGGGATGGGCTGGGGCAAGGTGCCCGGAGCCGCTGCCCAGCTCCGAGCTCGCTCTCTTCCTTCCCCGTGGAAACAACTTCCTGCTTTCCCGACTCAGGGCGCGGGAGCTGCGGGGAGAAGTTCAAGGCCGCAGCTTTGCTCTCTCGGAGCCCGATGGCGACGCTGCTGGCCCTGGGCCACACGGTTCCTTCCTGGGCCTCTCCCGGCGGTCAGGACCAGCAGGGCTCCGGGTCCGGACACCGGTTAGAATGCCAAGGAGGCCGCAGCGCCTTTTCCCGCCTGCTCCGCAGGGGCGCCTGAGTGATTTCCAAACCGCAGAGGGGCCAGCCTGGGCCTGCAGCTCTCAGGGACGCACACGGACACGGGGGCACTATGCTCAGACCCCTTCCCCCTGCCTGAGCATGCCCTGGCTCAAAGCCACATGGACCTGACTGTCCCCAGAAGCCTGCGACAGCCCGTTGACGGCCAGGGCCGGAGAGAAACAAGGCCTCCTGGGTCCCACCCCAATGTCTCTCTGTGCCTGTCTCTCCCCACCCCCCCACCCCTGCTGCCGGCCTTGGCATTCTAACCAGTGTCCCTTGACGTCACATCTCGCCATTTCTGCCAACCAATTGAAACTTGCCCGTTGTCATAAAAATATATATACTTTTTATGCCATTGGTAAATTCAAAAGTTCCTCGTGTGCCCTGCTTCCCAGGAAACTTCATTTCACATTGGATTGGACTGCCCAGGGAGGGGAACTGGCCGCACTGGGCAAGGCTGGGCTGGGTAGCTCTGCCAGGGCCTCGGCTGCCCACTGACCTACCTCCCAAGGTCCCTAGACCCCACTCTGAATTGTGCTGGACACCCCTACCCTCACATCACTGCACCACCATGACATACACAGTTTGGGGTAAGGGAGGGAAAAACCCAAGATATGTTAAGAAAACCTTCCCAAATTTGGGGGGGGGGGGCAGATTGGAATCTTACTATAGCCTCTTTTTTCTAGCAATGGCTTTTTTTTTTTTTTCCTATTAGAAAACTCAGTTTTAGAAAATGGAGTAGAAAAATGTTTTCCAGTTAATCTCTTCATTGGAATCCCGACCAACTTTCACTTTCCACAGCTGCCTGCAACTCACAGTGGCCTTGCAATTAGGTGGGTTTCATGCTTTTCCTGAGTATGGCCACCGCCCCCGGGCCCCCAGCCTCAAGGGCCGTGGGTGCAAAGCTGGAAGCCCAGGAAGCCTGTTCTCCTTCCTCCTGACGAGGGCACGGCTCTCTCGGCAGCCCGGGTCTCAGGAATGCCGTGCCCACTTCCTAGCAATATGGCAGGGGAAAACAATCTTGTCTAGCACGGTCCTTTATAATTTTCTTAACTATTAAAATTTTCAACCCAAACTAGGAAGTTTGGGGTAAGAGAACACATTCCCACAAGATGGGTATGTGCCAGGCCATCCCCAGAAGTCCCACAGATCCGTCTATCAACCCGTCCCACCCCGGCCGCAGCAAGGAAGAACTCAACCACTGACTGCCCTTCTAAAGCCCCCTTCTACCCCACCTTGACTGTATGGTTCAATTACTTTAAAAAACATATTAAAGATATTTTGTGGTTTAGCAAGTTTAGCGACTCCAGAAGAACAAAACTGCTTTAGAGACTGGGCTGAGTGTAGAGGTTTAAGCATCCTGAGCACCAGGCCCTTTTAATACCGAATTTTGTTTTTCCAAAATAATGAGCTAGCTCGGTAACAACCAAACGGAGACTCTGAACATAAATATGTGGTTACTATCTTCACATAAAACCGTTCTCAAGTGCAAACTCTAGAAATGCTGCATACCTTTAAGATACATTCAAGAAGAAAAGAAAAAAAAAAAAAGACCGCATCCAACAACCACACTATAATCTATTTATAATCACTTTCCTAAACGCTATAAATATTATAACTAATTTGATATATGTTTTGTGATTAAATGGGTGGATTAAAACACTGAATTTAAAAAGCCACAAAGAAAAAGAGATTATCTTCTATTATGCCATTACAACTTTTGTTCCATTGGCACAAATACAAATTTGACAACTGTATCATTACTAAACGCAGTGACTAAATGCCAGGATATTAGCTTTGTAATTTTCACCTGAAGTCATTGTATAATCATACCAGCTTGCTAACCTTCTTCTTTTTATTAGCTGATTTTTTTTTCTTGCTCTCATGCAGTAGTAAGTTAATTTCATGCTTTTCTCCCCCCTTCCAGTTTTTATTTGGTAAAACAAGAAATTAGGTAAGTCAGAACAATGTTCAAGAACGTATACACTTTTTTTTAAATTTCCCCCTGTGCTTGGCAAGGATTGACATATAATTTGGTTGCAAATTCATAAATCAAATTCTGCTATATTCGGGGAAAATAATAGCACTCAGATAATTCCATGGGGTATTATTCAGGTTGGATTTTTTGGTTTTGCCTATCTGCTATCATTTTATGTTATACAAAGTAAATAATATTTTTTTTAAAAAGTAAGTTCACATTATCAACAAGGAAACCTAGAAAATTTACATTGTTGATGAGCACTGTGATGAACAAGTTTCCTGGAAGAAAAACTTGCTTTTTGCCTGTGGGCCACAACCATGCCTGAAGTCAGATGTTTGAAAATAAATCCTAGGAAGGCTGTTGCTGTGCTGGGATGTTTATAGTGTCAGCCTTATACAGTTATTTTCTCCCGATTTCTCCCCAGATCTGCCTGATGGAAATGAAGCCGGCAACTTCCTGTTGCATTGCTTTCTCTGCCAGCCTCTGGCCCAAGGTCCGGTCTCAGAGGGCTGTGTGGAGCTTCAGCTTAGTTTCCCTTTTCTCCACGTATCGACCTTTGATAGTTTAAAATTTTCAATATCCAAAGCCTTACGAGGACTTGGTAAGCAGATGCATTTAATGTAATTAAAGCAAGTAGGAACAATGTAAGTGAAAAATTACATTTTCACTTGGGTGTTGAACATTCAACTTGCACATCCAAGAATAATGATGTTTTTAAGCAGACCAATAAACTTGAGATTGCAAGTTTGCGGCGGCTCCTGGGTAAGATGCCACTTCGATCGTCCCAGACAATGTGCCTTTTGAGGAGCTGCTTAGCAGCTTTGGGGACTCTGTATAAAGGCAAACCAGGCTTATGATTTTTTTTTTCTTTTGCCTTTGTCTCAAAGTAGTTTGCAAGTTTGAGACTCCATTTTGATACGCCTGTTTTGTAATAACTTGTGCTACTTTATGGTGGGCTCATTTCCACTCCCAATTATTTATGCACAAAGCCTATTAGCTTTTATATGTTACCTTGTATATTACCTATATATGTTACCTTGGGTAAACATATATATATATATCTTTATACTTTTCATAGAAATAAAACAACAAAAGATAATTCGGAGTCCATGGGGTCTTGGGCCGGGTAAGGAAATGTGAGCAAGCAGCCACAGAGAGGGTTCTTTCCTTCCAGATACAATGAAGCTAAAATCTGTTGCTTTTTTTCACTCAGTTTTATGTCAAACTTAGCATTGGTTTGCTAGCAACCAAAATGAAACTCTGGCTGTAGGACGAGCATGTTTGAGGACAAAAGTGAATGCTGGACATTGCATTAGTGCATCGTCCTCAAACAAAAACTAAAACAAAAACCCAGCACGCAGACACCATTTTTATATCTTTCCTTTTTCGAAAACAGAAACAATTTGAAAGTGTGCTTGCAGCTGATGGTGATGAACAGCATGCCCCGTGCTCTCTTGTGGCTGATGGTGCTAACTATACATCCATGCGGTCACTCTGGGGTCTGGGTAGAAAGAAACCTTCCGTGAGCATCTGTTTATCATCTTTTACGCACTTTGGAAGTCCACACATTCACTTTTCAGGATGTGTTTGTTGCCTGCGTAGGTATTTCCAAAGAATTCTAACAAAGTCTAAAAGCATTCTTAAGGGGTTATTATTTTTCAATTAAAAGGAGAACATAAAACAACTAGAAGTCTATGATAAATGTATGTTCAATAATATTAATATATGAACATGAATATATGGTATATAATATATACATACTGGTATGAGAAAGTGTGCCCTTATAGGTGAGGAATTACAATTAATATTTTCCAATTCAAAGTAGTAATAAAACAAATCAGAAAATATGAATTAAGGATGATAGGCCAATATCTCTGATTATATATGCACATATCAAATGCCAAAGCTAGATTCTTGGCTTTAAATGAGGAATGAAAAAGGCACACTACAAACTAAATTTTTGAAAAATAAAAATTACCTTTCAAAGATAAATGGGCACTGAATTGATTTTAGTCACTCAATTCTATAATTTCTAAAATGAAATCTTATGAAAGGTAATTTTTATTTTTTTTAAATTTAGTTTGTACTGCCCCCTTTTCATAACACTTTATTGTACGGGTCTTCAGTAAGTGGGGTAAATTATAAGCCCTTTAGAATAAAGAAAAAACAAGAGAGGAGAAAAAAACTGATTTGGACCTCAAACTGTTCATTGCTAAATTGCTAAGAGACTGCAGTAACTTTTTATTAATATCAAGACTTCACAGCTTAATTCTTTAAAATGATTGCAACAAAATGAAGCTGCCAACACAAAGAATTCATGCTGAATGTGGGACTGGGGGGGGTGTTGTCAGTTACAAGTGGTTTGAAATTTGACCGCACTGGTCTTATTTATTGAAATATTTCCATTTTATTTTTTTTTAATCAAATATGATTTCACACAACACAGGTGAGTAATTTACTTTACATATAAAGGCAGTTTCATTTTCCTGACTATGTCTAAGTAGCCTAGTTTTTAGATCTGATTAACTTCAAGGTTAAGGTCATATTTTTCATACACGCCCTTTCTACAAAAAGTGAAGAAATGTTTGAACTAAATGTATCACTGTAAGACACTATTTAATTGCTGCAAAAGAAAAATACTAAAGAAGAAAACCAATGCTTTTGCTATTTTCTGGAGCGAATTTTGGTATAATTCCTAATTTTAAAAGAACATGAAGTTCATTTATTTTAACCACAAAAAAAAAGTGGTAATGTAAGCAATCAGGCAAGAAGAGCCACTAACCTTGAAAACAAAATCTATATCATTTTTACATGATGAATGTATATTTTCAAGATGTATTTGCAAATGACTAGAGATGTGGACAGGTATTTTGGCTCCCGTGCCTGGTTTTCAAGGATGCCGAGGAGCAGGGATTTTTAATTATCATCAGAGGTTTGTGCCTTTGCTAATAATACCTTATCCATCGACTAATGTTTCAACTCTGTATTCTAAATATGCCGCAAGATTCTGCTTCCCAAGTGCACCCTGCCCGGTTGACTCTGTCTGAGAGGAGGCAGTGGACGCAGGTACTGCCCACGCCTTCCCTCACTCTCTTGACTCCTCCGGAATTGGAAGTCTCTCCCATGTGGAACGCTGGAAATTTATAGGAGGACTCCAAGCCTCACTGGGAAAGTTCTCGAGTTGGGAAAAAACTTGTCAACACACACCTGGACCTACAGATTCGGAAAAATTAACTGGCTGTAGCCAAAAACCAAACACTCAACCACCCAAACACAGTCTGCAAGAAACACAGAGTTCTTTGACGTGACAAGAAGAATTATAAATAAAATAGCTCCAAGGCAGACGGGCTGAATGAGCCTTTTAAGACAGCCTGTTGGTGCCTCCAACTTTAATACTTAGAACATTAAATGTTAGCTCCACAAGGATAATATCCTGGGATATGTGTGGGTGTGTACATGTGCGTGGACACGTATGTGTGTGTGTGTGTAGCAATAAAAGTTTTGTTGCCCTTGGGTCTGGGGGCCAACTTTGGGTCCTGGTGAAAAGTCCTACCCAGGGGAAGGGGCAGGCCCCACGTGCAGCCTCCTTGGGTTACACCCTTTCTCAGACACGTGCAAACACAACCTGCTGTAGAGAACACGGACAGGTCTCACTTAGGGAAAACCTCTCCCTGCAGTAGAAAATGGTTTTGTGAATGGCAAGCCCGGCTGGCCTCACTCATCATCATCAGGACAAACGCAGCAAAGGCAGTCCTGGGGAGACAGGCAAGGGACCAGGGAGCTGGGAGGGGGTGCTCTCTGCCCAGGAGCATGCAGGCGGGGCTGGGGTTTGGGCCCTGCAGAAGTTTACCCAATGCGGGGCAGGCAGGGCAGTGAAGGCTCGGACCCTGGGACCAACACTTAGGGCTCTCGGGTGTGTACCCCAGGACCGTCTCCAAACCATTGACTCCAATCCCCTAAACTGGGGGCCCCTTGTCTTGTCCAAAGGCCCTAGGGAACGGGATGCTCTCTATCCTGACCTCATTTGTCATGTGCTCGGCCCACGCTTGGGACAGCCAACGCAGAGGGCTTCCGCACGGTTCAAGTGCACAAAGACATCCCATCACTTAGTAAGTGCCATGTGAGTTGCTAACCATCTTGGTCATAAAGCAATGGCCTCGTCCTAGGGGGATTTTCCTAAGGTAACAAGGGTAGCACCTCACGTGTGTAGAGCAAGCACTTCCTAATTTACACGGTGTGGTCTCGCCTCATCGCACATGTTCCTCACAGCCCGTGTGGCAGACAGAACAAGAACTGTCATACCCCTTTAAAGGCTGGGGAAACTGAGGCCTGGGTGGGTAGGATAGTGACACGCCTGATTCTGCACAGACTTGGGACCCCAACCACGATGTACGTGCATGCACTTTGTTATTTTTGCTTCTTTTTTTTTTTTTTTTTAAGGAAAACATCACCGTCCACCTCGTCACACTCATACACACATAGGCTTATTTTATAGGTAAGAACAGCTTCCAGGAAAAACAGAGCCCCATTGAAATCTGGGTCCTGGAACTGCCCTGAGCTGGTCCAGCTTTGGCACCCGCCCTTGCCCTGAGCCCCGTGGCCTGCTTCAGTCCTCTGAGGCCCCTCGCTCTTTGCTGCCGGGTGCATCCTGATCACCCCCTCAAAACTGGACCGGGACAGATAGACCTTGGGCTTAAAGTCACAGGCACAGGTGACCAGCTGGGCCTGCCAGAGTCCCAGAAACAAAGCCGCTCTGCCTGAGCTGGAGGGTCACAATCCGCTCTGTCCACTGCCCTTGTCTGCAGGGCTGCCAGCACCCTGCAACCGGAGCTTCCGCGGCAGCCAGGGGGTTCCAAGGCCCCCGTGCGCCTCGCCCCTGCTTAGGGCCTTCTGTGAACCTGGCAGGCAGCTGCCCGTGGTCTCTCAATGTCCGCGGTGATGTTGCCAGCAGGTGATGAGGAGCCTGGGAGAACCTCAAGGCCTCCCATCAGCAAGCACCACTGATGACCTACTCCCTGTGGCAGGTCTCTCCTGGGGGTACGGCCAGGGCCCCCTGGGCCGGACATCAGCATTCCAAGAGGCAAACTTATGCTGATCAGATCGAATTATTGCTCCTCGGAAAAGGAGAGAGGCTAGGAAGACGCTGCGGCGGAGAGAGGAACAGAAACGAGGAAGGGTCAGAGAAAGAGGGAATTGGGTTTCGTGGCAGGGCACGGCTCCACATGCAGGCAGAGCTTTGCACCGCACACCCGGGAAGTTGCTGATGCACCTGCCACGGCGCCCGGCAGGACCCCCACCCACCTCCCGTCCTCACCATGGCCGGCACGCCAGCCACTCCTGAACACCAAGCCTTCCCCAAGCCAGGTTCCACGTTAGAACGGTCCACCCCACAGACGGCAAGCTCAGAAACAAACTCGACATTTTAAAAAGGCGTCTTGGCAAAGCCTAAAACTATTCACAGCTGGTGAACAAAACTATGAAATAACTGAGCGTCGGGCCGGGGCCTTGCCCACGGCCGAGGACCGGTAGCCGCTCAGCCCGTCTTCAAAGGCAGAGCCTTCCGGGACTCCGTTCTCTTGTTTCCTTTTTGCACCTAATTACAAGAAAAAGTACCTTTTAAAAAACAGACGAAAACGTTTTTAAAAATTACAAGGAGCTTAAGTCTCAAAAGCTTCTTGGGATAAACATTATAGCGTTGGCCAACTTTTGAGGGAAAAACAAAGACCACGGAAGACACGGAATGGCCAAGACCTGAATCTAGGCTCCACTGCATCCCTGACCTCAGCACCTGGTCTCCCGGGACTACCTACCCCCAGGTGCTAGAGAGGTTGCGATTTGGAGGAGAAAAGACTTGTGGAGCAGAGGGAGCCCGTGGGGAGGCTCTGAAGGGCTCCCCTTTCCCTCTCTAGGCGATTCCGAATTTTGCATTCGCAGGGCATCTTTTCTTTCCCATCGGGCAGGCTTCCAAGCAGAGATAAACAGCAGAAAAAGAGAAACAAGGAACAGCAAGCGTCTCCACCTCACCGCATCACGCTGTCTGAGGTCCTTAAAGGCCCTGCAGAAGCCACTCCCCATACAGGAGCAGAATCCCGGTCGCCTTGGGCTGCCGCCGCCCCGGGTGACAGGCACGCACGTGGCCGCAGGCGCTGCTTGGGGACCTTGGGCGGACTCGGAGCACCCGGCCACCGGGGCGGGAGGCCGGGCTAGTCTCTCCAGCCAGCTCCGCACCGAGCGGGGCACCGCCGACCCGCACCCCCGTCGTCTAAGGGCGAGGGGCCCGGCGCGCCTCCTCCGGGCAGCCCGGCTCACGGCGCAGGCCCGCGGTCGGCCGGGCCAGGGCGGGGTCCGCGCGGGGCCGGGCGAGCCCGCACCAGGCCGGGTCCGCATGCGGCGGGAAGTCAGGTCTGCAGCGGGCGTGCCGAGGGCGCAGGGTGCGCACGGGGCCCGAGTCCGGGGGTCTGGGGCCGGGCTGCTCGCGCGGGGCTTAGCGCTCCAGCCGGTCCGGGCGCGAGGTCGGAGGTCGGGCCCAGGCCGGCGGCGGCACGCGCCCCAATTAGCCGCGGCGGGCGGCGGGGCTGCCCCGCGGAGGGCGAACAAAGGGCGCGACCCCGGGGTCAGGAGTCGCGGGCCGGCGGCCGCCGCTTTGTTCGCCCGCCCTGTTTACTTTGCACGAGTAAAGCTCACAGAATATTGACTAAAGCGGATTAGAGGGTCGCGCCCCGGAGGCCCCCGGGCGGGCGGCGGCAGCGGGGGCAGCGGGACCTCCCGGCTGGGCGCGCCTGGCCTCGGCGGTCCAGGCCGTGCAGACCCTGCTTGCCGGGGTCCCCTCCTTGCTGAGGTCCCCTCCTTGCTGAGGTCCCCTCCTTGCTGAGGTCCCCTCGTGCTGAGGTCTCCTCCTTGCCGGGGTCCCCTCCTTGCCGAGGTCCCCTCCTTGCTGAGGTCCCCTCGTGCTGAGGTCTCCTCCTTGCCGGGGTCCCCTCCTTGCCGAGGTCCCCTCCTTGCTGAGGTCCCCTCGTGCTGAGGTCCCCTCGTGCTGAGGTCTCCTCCTTGCTGAGGTCCCCTCCTTGCTGAGGTCCCCTCCTTGCTGAGGTCCCCTCCCGCCGGGTCCCGCTGCCCGGGTGCCTCGCCTCTGCCCCCCGCGAAAGGGAGCACCAACCTCCCAGCTCTCTTGGGGAAACTGAGGGCTCAGGCCTCAGCCTCAGGCGGCGGCGACGGCGGCTCCGGTCCGGAGAGGGGGCTCTGCGGCCGCCGGGCAGTCCCTGCGTCGCGTCCGCCAGAGCAGGGGTCTCTCTCAAGCCAACGGGACGTCGTGTTCTCTCCCCGGCCCCTTCCCATTGCGGCAGGTCCTGGGAATTCGTTTTACAGGGAAGCCAGTCGCTCCTGCCTGAAAGCTAAGAAATTTTAACTGGAAATGTGGACAGATTTTTTCCCACATCACAAAATCCTGCAACATTACGGTTAAAAAAGAAAATCCCAGCCTCTTGCCTTAACACAAGCAATGCACCTAGACGTGGGTCTGCAGGTTGCTGAAAGGTGCAGCGAAGTATTTTGAGGGAAGGAGGAGCCGGAGGAAATAATTGTTTTCTTTCCTTTTTAGTTAAAGAAGCCAATTGATGAGTATAAATAAATCACTAAGATCTCCACTCGAAGACTACAGTTTTAACTGACATTGTGAATCCAGGATCTAGTAATATATACTTCTCCAGTAATGAACTTGCAGAATCTTTTTAATTGCCCTGAAAAACCAAGCAGGAGAAGCAGAAAGCACAAACTCAAAATCAGGCATGTTATCTAACCACGACAGGGTTGTCATCCAACTAAGAACCCAAGAAAAACCATCTTTTTTCCGTCTTGATCCTATTGTTAAGACACAAAAACACTTCTCAAGTCCACACAAAATCTAAAATTGAGATTTTTATGCTATGGTGTACGAGTATATATGTTTGGTGAAGGAACACATGTAGTTTTTGATTAATAAGTTATCAATATATAAATCTTTCATAAAAGAATGAATAATATTTACTCACTATACATATTTGTTGGCCTAACGAATACTTCTGTTACATGCCATCTATCCAAAGACTGAAGGAAAATATGCCATTCGTCTATATTTCTATTCACAAGTCTTTAAAAATGATTCTTCCCTGACTATAAAAATACCATATGTTTAAGGAAGACACAGAAAAGTCTAAAGTATAAGCAATTTAAGAATAAAATATAAAGAAAGAGTCCCTTGAGGCTGGTGATAAATGAAAAAATATATATATATATAAAGAAATACATTTAAGACATAGATAATTTAAGTAATAAGTAAAAAATACGGGTTAAGCCTAAAATACAAGAAAAAAGGAAAATTCACCTATATGCCATTGTCCAGAAATAATATTCTGTTATATTGCCTTCTAGACCATTGTTCAGTGAACATAAGCATACAGTTACATACTTGTTTACTGTTAGGAAAATGTTGTATCCCATACCCCTTCATGCCATTACAAACTCTTTGTCAATACCATTTTAAGGGTAACACAATATTCCGTTATTTTGTTACATGATAATTTACTGCCATGGCCCCTAGCATTCCATATTTCATTTCCTGCTAGTATTTCTCTATTGTAACTAACACTGCAACCTATTATCTTGCCTGTGAAGTTTGTCTGCAATTCAGGTTATTAATAAATCTCTAATGATCTGTTGTTGAGACGTTGAGGCCACTGCGTTTTTTTCTGACGGGGTTAAGGCAGACCCCATAGATGCCATTTATCCTATCAGAAATGAACCTGGCAATTCTAGAATTCCTTTCGGATCACAGCTACTCTAGAGAGCAATATGGAAATCAGTTTATTTCCCTCCAGAGGCCTGGTTCTTTGGAGCCTTCACCTGACAGATCTGCAGGACCAGCTGAGGCACATGCCTGGCCGTGACACGGGATTTGGGAATTGTGCCCTTGCACGAAAGTTCTGGTGGATTCTGCCTACCAAGCCCCCTGGCACTAACCCCCAACCACCCGGTGGTGTAAGTCAGAGCCATAAAGCCCAACACCTTGGAAACATTATCTCGACAGTTCTGAGGAATCTTTGCACGTCTAAGAAGTGGTTTGTTTAATTTGGCCCGAGTGTCTGTCTTTGCCGAGAATTCAAGCGTCAGGGTTGCTTTCTACTCCCCCTCACGCTGCAGCGTTCCGGTGTTTTCTGCCTGCGTCCTCCCACCTCCCGGCCCTCTCCTGCCCCGGGAAGGCCTAGTGCATTCACCCGCAGGGCTTGGGTTTTGGACCCGGCTTCCCCATGACCTGAGCCACGGCTTTGCCACGGGGCTCTGCGAGCAGTCTGGCCTGGCCCGGCAGGGCTCCCGGAGAGCAGGGCAAGGAAGCCGGGTGCTTCGGAGCCCGAGGTCTGCTTCCTGAACACCCAGGGGCTGTGCCCGCCCACCTGAAGGAGAAGAGGGACCTGCCACTGGGGAACAGGAGGGTGAAGGATACAGTGAGGACAGAGCAGAAAAGCCCCTGGAGTCATCTGGAAAAAGATGCTGCAAGAATTGACAAGAGCCGCTCGGCAGAGAGGAGAGCCTGGAAGGAAACACAGGGAAATGTGACCGGAGCTGTCTCTGCGTGGGAGGAATGATGAACAATTTTTCCCTTATGTGCATTTTTCTGTATTTTCCAAATTTTCTACAGCGAGCATACGTTGCTTTCATGATCAGAAAAGCACTATATGACGGACACGATTACATTTGTTTTAAGTCAAATAGATAGAATTCACTTAAGAATCAAAAGAATCATGGCTAATGTTTACAAGTTTAACATAAACAGTAATCATCATGTATTGCCAGGAAAGTTATTAAGACGAGAGCAGTGGTTCCCACGTCTGTAGCACTCGGCCCTTTAGAGAAACTTTCAAACAGAAAATGAAACTGGGTGGCTTTGCTATGCAAATATTGGCTGCTGTTGCCATATTCCTGCAACCACCCTGACTGGGGGCTGGGCTGGGCACCATTCTAGTTTTAAATCTGGGGCGCTGAGGCTTGGAGGGGTGAAGAGCTCCAGGACTTGATCGGGTCTCCTCTGTCCCTACAGAAGCTTCCAGGCCATTTTCCCTGGGGCTCTAATGTACTTCCTGTTGTCCTTAATCTTTTTTATTTTTATTTTCCCATTACTAGAGGTAGTACCTGCAGCCAGAGAGAACTGCAATTAGCAAAGATTGTGTTGGGTTTGCCTTAAAATACTGGTACTTGCATGGGTCCCCTGATCACTTAAGGGGCACGGTCCAGCTTGGGAGTCGCGCTGGGAAGTGGCCCGGCTGAGTGTGCTAGTGTCTCAGCCAGGCAGGGACTCTTTTCCACACGATGACATTAGAACTGAATGCCACACCCCTCCTTGGAAGGAAAAAATGTGCTCAGGACAAGGACTCAGCACACGTCTGGAAAGCACCTCCAGGGTACAAGCCCACTGGAGAGGAGCTCCTGAGAAGTGGGCATCTCCAGTCCCTTGATAACAGCTGAGGGCGGCCCGTCTCCAAATCGAATGCATTTGATCTTAAGTATCTTTCTCAAAAAGTGAGTTAAAAGGCAAACTAGCGTGCTGTTGTCTACTCTAAAAGGCAATTTCTAAATCTGGATATTTTTTTAAAATGTGCTCTAGCTTGAACATCCAATGGCCCTCAGAATGCACGTAAGATACAGCACTCTTTGTGCTAAAGTCATCTTAAGTGGTTTAAAATAAATCAGAACAAAATGATGTGAGCTGAGCACATGTCTTCCATTACTTGTTTTTTGAAGGCCGAGTGGGCCGAGCCGCCACACGCAGACGGTTCCGTCCCGGGAGCCCACGGCGCCCAATCCTGGCCTCCAGTGATTCTAACAGAGGCGCAACATCTCGGGGACCAGACGGACCAAGGGCTTTCGTAGTCCAAAGACAACCTCAGCTCTAGACAAGGATTACATTATAAAACAAATAACTATAAAATGTAATCAACAGGTAAGATGAATAAACTGCAGACATTTATTTCCTCCAAGCAAAATGTCCTGCATTGGGATTTTCAAGCTGTGAGTAGACCCGCCCCTATTCCAGAGACCCTCATTTCGTTTCTCTGCTCACATTAGGCACAGCAAAACCTCCCTGCCTTCTAAAATAAAAACACACGCCACTTCAATCTAGCGCAGAAAAGCCAAAATGCAGAATCTTTGCAGAGATTATTTTTAAATTAAAAAGAGAGACCGTGAACCGCATTTTATACCGTTTTCGGGGAAGTTACCTTCACCAGGTGCCAATAATTTAACTGTCACATCACAACAAAACAGCTCATTCTATCTCTGAGGCTCTAGAATCACCACCTAGAAGGAGAGATTTTAATTGTCACTACTAAAAAGCAAATGCTAACATCAGTCCTGTTTTCAGAGAGTCTCCAGACTGGGCCAGAATATGACTCATTTATTTTATCTTACCCATCTATCTATGCACAGGGTTAAAATATTTATATCAGTCTGTTCGCTTTAAAACTGCAGTTACAGACACCAGCTTCAGGGCCACTCCTTAATTTTTCACAGTTTTGGCTTTTCATTGTTTCCCGAAATGCACAGTCCTTGAACGGTGAATACTTTCAAATGCTGACGAGATCTTTAAGTCGGGGGGGGGGGGGGG
>CAUYPO010010955.1:0-58643 GCA_963574435.1 Cheirogaleus major | reverse complement strand
ATTAATTTCTTTCTATTTTTTAGTAGAGATGGGGTCTCGCTCTTGCTCAGGCTGGTTTCGAACTCCTGAGCTCAAACGATCCGCCCACCTCGGCCTCCCAGAGTGCTAGGATTACAGGCGTGAGCCACCGCGCCTGGCCTCTAGGCCATGTTTTGAAAAGGAAAATTTAGTTAAGTGAGTAAATGAAACAGGTGTCTTATTTCTAGGTTGAGCCCTATGATATGTAATTGATTGGGGGTAAGGGATGTTTAAAGAGGCTTGGAGAGCAAAGCATTGTTGGAAGAAAGGTCAGGTTGCTACTCATAAATGAACTGCACAAGAGTAGCTTCTAAGTCTAATCTCTGGGGGGATCTTGCTTTTGCCCCAGCCAGCTCTTGTCTTGTCTCAAGGACCTAGAATAATATTCTGCACTGAGTTTCTCCTGCCATAACAGCAGTTGTCTACTCCAGGGACTGCCGGGAGAACTGTAGAGGTAGACTTGTATGTAAATGCTTTAGGCTGTCCTAAAGGAAAGGGCTCAGACAGAACAAAGCAAAAGTGAAAAACAAGAGAATCAAAGCAGCCTAGAAAGAGAAAGAAATGGCACTGGAAAATTAAAATTACCTGAAGCATTTTCTAAGAGGACGAAGCCAATTCAACCGCTGCTATAAAATAGCAGAATCTCCTAAAATTTGATTCAAATAAATTAGATTTTTTCCTTTTAAAGTATTCTCATAAAGCAGTTGTTAAACACCAATTTGCATATGACATTATGGACTTGATGCTGCACTGGAAGAATTGGATACCTCCAGTGTTCTTTACACGGGGGAAGGGAAACACAACATCGGTACAGATCCATGAGCAAGCTCGTTCAGGTAAAGGCCTCGGGGGTAAAATGAGGTATTGATAATTAATTATGGAAGAGAGTCATAACCATGTTTTTATAAAGGAAGTGAGTCTAGGGAGGAAATTTTCTTGGGAACAGGGATAAGCAGAGGGAACCACAGATCTTTACCCATTTGGGGGTAGGCAGAAGAGAAGGGTTAAGGAGGACACTCTGGTTCTATTTAGACTTAGTTTTAAACTTTTTATTGAAGTATAATATATAGAACACTGCAGAGATCATGAGTATGCAGTTTAATGAGCACATCTGTGTAACCAGCATTGATATCAGTCGACGGAACATTTCCAGGACCCCAGAAGCCCTCCTTGTCTGTGGTCCGGATTTAATTTATACCGGATATAAGATGACATTTGTTTCCAAATATACTTAAGACATTGCTAGGTGACAACAACTGTATGTATGTGTGTGTACATGAGTACATGGGTGTGCATGTGTGTGTGCATGAAATTGGGATAATTGTGGCCCCTGTGGCAATCATCCCCCAATATCTCCACTCTGCAGAGCTGATTCTGCCCCTCTCTCCACCTAATGTGGTGAGATTTTGTGAGTTTGGGTTTGCATAGCTTCCAAACACCAACTCAAGCCATTTCCCATTCTTTTTCTCCTTCAAAGCTGTCAGTTCCATGCCAGTGGATACCAGGAACCACAATGAAGAAATGGTAAGTTAAAATGTTAATTTTAGAATATAGACTCAAGATTCTCCTACTCTCTGTCATCCCAAACCAAATGCACACTTGCGCACACACACACACACACACACAACATAGTCTGACAAAGCCAGGTTTTCATCCCTGAGAGAATGGGGACAATGGATACCCCTCCTGTGCTGAGCTCCTATATCCTTCCTGGATGGTTTGTCACCCCTGAGGATAGCTGTGTTGTCACAGCATTTTCCTTCTGACTGGTTCAGAAATGGGTGTTTATTTTCCTTCTCAGGGTAATCTCAACTCAATGCCTTCTTGCATTGTTCTGTGTAGAGTCTTGAGAGTTTCATTACAGTCTGTAAATCTGTATCTCTGCCCTAGGGATCCGGCATCAGTACAAGTCACATAGTTAAGCCTCCCTTGACAGCATCTCTGGGTTGAGTAATGTGTCATCCCAGTGACACCAGCTTTTCCAACCTGCCTTCTGGTTTCCCCCCAGGTGACTCGCTGCATCATCGAGGTCCTCTCAAATGCCCTGTCGAAGTCCAGTGCTCCACCCATCACTCCTGAGTGCCGACAAGTCCTGAAGAAGAGTAAGTGTCCCACACTGCAGACAGATCTTTGTCACTGCAAAGATCCTTTTCCTAAGATTGCTTAGGAGACGTTGTCTCTGCCTGCCTAGCAAGATCCAATGCTCAGCCCTTAGTCTGTGGCATAGCAAGTCTAGCCTGTGCACCTGTACTGACTGTGCCCTGGGATCTTTTGATGTCTGTTCAGAGAGTCCTAGGGGAACTGGTAAAAATCAAATGACCCATGTCTATAAGGACCCTGTAAACATTATCCTCATAGGGTGATAGAATGCAGAGATGGAGAAGGTTTAAGCAGCCTCAAACACCAGCCAGAGCTAGACAGACAGATAACATAAAGGAGTCAGGCAGTACAGGAAGTGACTCACAAACTGGAGGGCACATGCCCCTTCCGAGGGAAAGCAGATATTTCTCAGCTCTAATCCTATTGTGGAGAAATATAGACTCTGTTATCAGATCTTGGGTTTTTTTTAAAAGAAGTTAAAATTTTGATTTTTAAGTGACATCACCTGGTATTTAAGTATTGTCTCTGAATTCAATTTTACTAAAAATGCTGTTTAGGCCAAACAGAACTCACCTCTGGACTACCAGATTGCAGCTTATACCCTATTTTAGTTTTCTTTCTCTTGGGGATGTGTCCTAAGCTGATCAGAAGACTGGTGAAGCTTTTGGTCAACTGGGTGGTGAATTCCTTTATACAGCCTGTCCCACCCCAAGCCCCTCTCCACGCCCACTCTCTCCTGCATGTCTCTGAGTCAGCATACACTCACCGAGCAAATGGGTATTTAGGGAATAGTGAAGAATTGTTGTTATGTGGCTTCAAGAGATCGTAGGCAATATGTAGTCCAATTTCTTAATAAGCATAAGAACCTCTTTGACCAGGGTTGATCTGATCATCCTTGCAGCATGACAGGTGCATTTTCCCCTTTTTGCTTGAAAGTAAGAGTGAGCTTCACACCTTGGTTTTACAGATTGGCAATGACTGTGTCCTGCTAATCACAGCCCTCTTCCAATCTCACCTGCAGGAGCTTAAAGCTAAATTTAGGAGGAAGTGCCAAGCCTCAGGTACAAGCTGCTACAGGCAGTATATTTTTAACTGGGAGAAATTAAAAATACTTCTGTTCCTGACACATAAGACCTTACAAACCAGTAGGCAGGATGAAAGAGGCAACATAGCCTCTGTACCTGGAGGCTGAGATCTTGTTTGGTCAGCAGTATTTCAGCTGACTCTCAGAATGACATAAGTATCTGCACCTGTTAGTTCAGGCTGCTGTAACAAATACCATGGACTGGGTGGCTTTAAACAACCAACATTTATTTTTCACAGATGTAGAGGCTGGAAGTCCAAGATCGAAGTGTCTGGTGAGGGTCCACATCCTGGCTTGTAGGCAGCCAACTTTTCACAGTGTCCTTACCTGGTCAAGAGCAAGATCATCTTTCTCCCTCTTGTCTCTTCTTATTAGGGCACTAATCTCATTACAAGGGCTCCACCCTCATGACCTAAATACCTCTCAAAGGCCCCACCTCCACATACTATCACATTAGGGATAAGCAACTTCAACATATGAATTTGGGGGACACACAACCTTTTAGTCAATAGCACTGCTCAAAAAGCCCCTGCTTGGCCGGGTGTGGTGGCTCACGTCTGTAATCCTAGCACTCTAGGAGGCCGAGGCAGGTGGATCGTTTGAGCTCAGGAGTTCAAGACCAGCCTGAGCAAGGGCGAGACCCCGTCTCTACCAAAAATAGAAAAGAAGTTAATTGGACAACTAAAAATATACAGAAAAAATTAGCCGGGCATGGTGGCGCATGCCTGTAGTCCCAGCTACTCTGGAGGCTGATACAGAAGGATTGCTTGAGCCCAGGAGTTTGAGGTTGCTGTGAGCTAGGCTGACGCCATGGGACTCTAACCTAGGCAACAAAATGAGACTCTGTCTCAAAAAAAAAAACCAAAAAACCCCTGCTTACCTGTACCCACTTGGCTAGCTCTGCCCCAATGCTGTACATACCACCCCTGGCTCTTAAAAGGCAAAGGGACTGGTGACAGATGGGCCAGGCCTTAGGTGTCTAGGTGTAAAAGGTCAGGGACATTTCCTTTGCCTTATAAACATGAGAATATTATTATCATGCCAGGCTGGACTTTAAACAGAAACATACAGACAGTCTACTATTTCCTGGACATTTTTACAAAACAGATCAATTTTTTCCATTTTGCAAATATCAGTTCAAAATGACTCATCAGTGCCGTTCAATAGAAATATGACATGAGCTACAAACATAGTTTCAAATTTTCTAGTAGCCACAGTTAAAAAATAAAAAGAGACAGGTGAAATTCATTTCAATAATGTATTTTATTTTTATCTAATTTATTTATCTAATTTCTAATTTTTGTATAGCCAAGTTATTTGAAATATGTACAATCCAATACATCCAAAATATTATCCTTTCAACATATGTATAATGGATATAAAAATTATTGAGGTATTTTACATTCTTTTTTTCCATAGGAAGTATTAGAAATCTGGTGTGTGTCTGACATGTACAGCATGTCTCAGTTTGGACCAGCCACATTTCAAGTACTCGGTAGCCGCAAAGGGCTAGTGGCTCCTGCAGTGTAGACCCAGAGCTGTCAGTGGCCTTGGCTTCAGCCATTCTACCTGAAACCAATGACATAAATTGAAATCCAAGCCCTCCCAGCTAACCACTGAGACAGTGTTAACTGCATATGTCTGTTCATGGGATGCCCTTGAGTTAAGGAGGATTTAGTAAAAGAATTCTTGATATTTGGAAAAGATGGGAGAGAACAGCATTCAGTTAAAATATCAGTTATACCATCTACTGCTGACTCATGAAACACAAATATAATTCTGCATAGTGAAGTTTATCCTCAACATCTGAGAACATGTTGAGTGGACAGGACCTGAATGAAGAAAGAAACGGTCCTTTCCACTGCTGTGTAGTTTTCTCAGGGAAGAAATATATGTCCTTCTTATTACCAATTACTAAGCTATATTGTAACTTACTGCTAGATTGAGTCTACACAGTTGATTGGATAATAAAAGTCTGATATAAACTAATAATTAAAATGTTTAAATCCTCCTTTGAATTTCCCATTTGGCTATTTAACTTTATTTAGCTGGATTATAGTTATAGCCATTCACATAATGCTAACTTTTAAGCCCTACTTAGAGGAAATATAGTAAGAATGGTCCCAAATTATACCAGTCTGAGTCTTGATGTCCTCAATATCTGCAAAAAGAGGAGGCTAGACTGGATGAATTCTAAGATTTGTTTTGGTTTAAAATTCTAATATTTCATAAATTTATATATCTGGATATCAATTTGATTATTGATAATACCAGTGAGAGATGCTGGTTGAGTATTATGAAAACATAAAAACATGGAGAGTTTATTATTTGATTTAAACACAGCCAAGGAGCTTTCATAGTATTTGCTTTTAAAAGGAATCTGAGTATATTCTTCATTAACTTAAAAAAGTATTCAAGGTGGGGCATGGTGGGTCATGCCTATAACCCCAGCACTTTAGAAGGCTGAAGAGGGAGGATCTTGAAGCCAGGAATTCAAGACCAACCTAGGCAACATAGTGAGAGCCCCATGTATATAAAAATAAAATAAATAGCTGGGTATGGTGGTGTGTGACTGTAGTCCCAACTACTGGGGAGGCTGAGGCAGGAAGATTGCTTGAGCCTAGGAGTTTGAGGCTACAGTGAGCTGTGATTGCACCACTGCACGCAGTCTGGGCAACAGAGCAAGATCCTGTTTCATAAAAAAAAAATTATTCAAGCAATTTTCAGTGTCCTTGGGATTTGTTGTGATTACCAAGGCTGGTGCTTATTGAACCCCAAGCAATTCTGAACTTATACCTACTCTTATATTTTCATTATAGATGGAAAAGAGATCAAAGACAAAGACGAAAGTGAAAATGAAAACACAAAGTTTGAAGTGAGATTGTTAAGAGACCCAGTTGATGCCTCAGAAGCCCACAGGCCCTCCAGCAAGGAGGAGGCAGGAGCCCCAGGGGAGGAGGACACCCAAGGCTTGACACAGGCAGACACAGAGACATGGGCAGAAGGAGGTGGGCACAGCCGAGAGGGAGCAGGCGACCCCCAGGGGAGCCTCTACCCCTCTGACGGTCAAGTCTTCAAAGAAGCAAAGATACACCATTCTGAGGAGAGCAAGGGAGAGGACAGGGAGGAGGTGGAGGGAGAGAACTATGAGAAAGTGAAGCGTGGGGAAAATGACAGCAAAGAGAAACACCTTGAAGAGCCAGGAGAGGCACAAAATGCTTTTCTCAACAAAAGAAACCAGGCTTCAGCAAAGAAAAAAGAGGAGTTGGTAGCCATATCTGATACACACTCTGCCAGGCACTCTGAGAAGACACACAGCCGGGAAAAGAGTAGCCAGGAGAGTGGAGAGGAGACAGAGAGTCAGGAGAAACACCCCCAAGAGTCTAAGAGCCAACCCCAAAGCCAGGAAGAGTCTGAGGAAAGTGAGGAAGACGCTATGTCTGAGGTGGCCAAACGACGCACGAGGCCCAGACACCACCACGGGAGGAGCAGACCCGACAGGTCCTCTCAAGAAGGGAATCCTCCTTCCAAGGAAAGGGGACACCCCTTGGAGGAACCTGGGAAGTCAAACGTGGGCATGGACCATTTAGGGGAAAAGAGGGACCACCCTTCAACCCATTCCAGGGCTTCAGAAGAAGAACCAGAATATGTGGAAGAAGCAAGGAGTTATCCAGGTGTCCAGGCCCCCAAGGACCTAGAGGGGGTACGATATGGGAGCAGAGGAAGTGAGGCATACAGGGCTCCAAGGCCTCATGGTGAGGAGAGTCAGGATGAGGAGGACAAGAGGGACCATCCCAGCTCAGAGCTTGACAACATGGCGCATGGATATAATGAAGAAAGTGAGGAAGAGAAGGGCCTTGAAGGGGGGAAAGGACACCATCAGAGAGGCAGGGGAGGGGAGCCAGGTGCCTATTCCACACCTGACACCAGAGAAGAGAAAAGGCTCTTGGGTGAGGGATACCACCGTGCTCAAGAAAGCCAGCTGGACAAGGCAAGGAGACGCCTACCAGGTGAGTGGAAAGAGCTGGACAGACCTTACCTCAACTATGGCGAGGAAGGAGCCCAAGGGAGATGGCACCAGCAGGAAGACCTGCAAGACACTAAAGAGAATAGGGAGGAAACTAGGCTTCAAGACAGACAATACGCTCCCCATCACACCACTGAGAAGAGGAAGCGATTAGGGGAGCTGTTCAACCCATACTATGACCCTCTCCAGTGGAAGAGCAGCCATTTTGAGAGAAGAGACAACATGGCTGACAATTTTCTCGAAGATGAAGAGGAAAATGGGCCGACCTTGAATGAGAAGAATTTCTTCCCAGAATACAACTATGACTGGTGGGAGAAAAAGCCCTTCTCGGAGGATGTGAATTGGGGCTATGAGAACAGAAACCTCGCCAGGGCGCCCAAGCTGGATCTGAAAAGGCAGTATGACAGAGTGGCCGAACTGGACCAGCTCCTTCACTACAGGAAGAAGTCAGCCGAATTCCCAGATTTCTACGGTTCTGAGGAGCCAATGAGCCCACGCCACGAGGCAGAAAATGAAAAGGACAGGGCTGACCAGAGAGTTATGACAGAGGAAGAGGTATGATGTGGGGCTTTTGTTTAAAATTAACTTTCTATGGTCAACGTTAGTATGTTGTGTTCAAGACTATCTGATATTAATGGGGAGAAATTGGTGGGAATTAATCCCCACGAGAAAAGTGCCCTAGTAACAGAGCAGATACCACCTCTGGGACCAGTTTCCACCTGCCATCTAGCCAGTGTCCACATCCTGGCCCACGTTCTTCTGATGCAGGGCTTCTCAACCCTGGCTGCACCTTGGAATCGCCTGGAAAGCTTGAAAGTTACTGGTCTGGGACCCACCCCCAGAGGGTCTGTCTCATTGGTACTGGGTGCTGCCTGGGCATCAGGACATTTTAAAGCTCCCAGGTGACTGCAATGTTCAGCCCAGGTTGACAACTACTGTTCTGGTGTCCGCCCTTTGGTTGTTTGACTGTTCATCACTATCACCCGGGGTAGGGAGAATAGGTGATGCAGAAATTAGTTGCTTTGCTATTTAGTTTGCTATCATTGGTTCGTGTCGTAGTACAATCAGATTTTTACATCTGGGAAAGGTAACATTATTGGAGCTGTACCTACCCACGCAATGTTTTCCCCTAATATTGATTAGGTAAATAGTGCTTCTTCTCAAAGTTGAATGTGCATCAGAATCGAGGGATTCCTAGTTCCTCCCAGAGTTTCTGATTCAGTAAGTTCTGGGTGGGTCCAAGAATCTGCATTTCCAAAAAGTTCCTTGGTGATGCTGGTGATGCTGATGCTACTGGCCAGGGGACCACACTTTGAGAACAACTGATATAAGTTGATTCACATAGCTTCTAACATAACCTAAAATTCCCCTTTTCATTCATACTCTCTTAACATGACAGCAAAACAAATTGATTCGGGACCTCATGGCTTCACTCTTCTGTATTTTCCAGGAAAAAGAACTTGAAAACTTGGCTGCAATGGATTTGGAACTACAGAAAATAGCTGAGAAGTTCAGCAAAAGGGGCTAATGGTTGTTGGAGCAATGGGCAGTTTTAAGAAGCAGCCCTCACTTTGTCTATTTTCCACTACTTCACCAAAAGACACTGTTTATTTACCCAAAGGCAGAAAGTAGAATTCATTATTCATTACATGTTTGACACAATTGGAAATGTCTTTATTTTTTGCCAGAACACTATTGAAAAGATGAATAGCATGACTTGTAGTATATTCTTTCTTGCAAAATAAACATATTAACATGCTTGTGACAATGACTGTGCTACTGTCTTTGAAAAAAATATTTGTCTCAGTTTGAAATAATAAAAAATTCACTTGAGACCAAAAGCATCATTGTCCTCAGCTTCCTTTGGGCTAAGAGAGAGGAGTGTGATTTTTCAAATACATTCTTTGAAGTAAATTGCAAAAAATGGCACTAGGATTTGTTGGTCTTTGAATACATAATAGAATAAAAAAGCGAACCTTTTGAAGTGAAAGAATGCGGTGGCTATAAAGAGAAAGAGATTAGGAAAAGACATCTGTTCCCCCAGGCAGAGAGATATTAAATAGGCTTGAAGAAGTTGTTTCAAAAACCATCATAAGATATTATTTTGAAACCCTATTATCTGGAGAGCTCTAGTAGTGAGCCAAGGACCATTTTTCAGGGCTGAGAAGAAAGCCTAGATAATGGGAAGAATTTTGGAGTGGGAGTCAGAGTATCAGGCCTGTCTAGACAGATCCCCGGTCCCTCAGGGCCTATCTGATTTCTACTCTGTGAGAAGGCAGAGCTCAGACTCTGTTACTAAGTAGCTGTATGACTTTGGGCAAGTTACTTTCCCTCTCTGAACCTCAGGTTCATCAACAAAATAAAGATACCTGTCTCACTGGGTCATTACAAAGATGATACAAGTTTGTGCAAAACACTCAGAGTAGTGCCTGACATAGGGCAGTGGCATAGGAAATGTAACTGCTGCCATAATTATCTCTGCAGCTTCTTACAGCAAGACACTTGGACAATTCCCCGTCTCCCTTCTTTTACCTGCCATTTTATTCTTTACCCTTGGTGGCTTCTACTTGGTTGATTTCTACTGTTTTGACAGTTCAGGTGAAGAGTTATTCTCTTGGACGGGAGGGGCTGGAGTAGGGGAGAGTAAAACTTTCTACTCTCTGAAGGTTTAATAATTGAGTTTATGGAATAAACTGACAGTAGACAGATTAACAAGAGAAAATCTATTTTAATTATGTGCATAGGTCTGGAAGTTTCACAAAGTAAGAGACTTGAAGAGAGGCCAGAGGGGTGGGGAATCTGTGGCCTTCTGGATCCTTAAGTGTGGCCTTTTAACTGAATCCAGATTTTACAGGACAAATTCTTAAGTTTGGATTCAGTTGAGGGGCTGCATTTGGGGATCTGGAGGGCCACATGTGGCCCCAAGGCTGCAGGTTCCTCACCCCTTCTAGGGGCTTAGAGCTCCTGGTGGCAGCACAAGTCATGTGAGGGTGAAGGGAGGAATTGCATGGTGAATAAAGGTTGTCCTATTATGCAGATAAAGTATCTCAGGTAATAAAAGTTATTTTTAAAAAGCAAGTATTAATAAAAGCAGCCCTCTTCCTTATACAGATACTTTACTAACATAGATTTCCTTTCTACATGTAAATTTCCTTTAAGAAGGACAGATGCTCAGAACTATTCCTGTGTCTGCATTTTCTCAGCATAACCAGCTCAAAATATACCAAAGAAGTATATTTTTGGGGTGGCACAGTCTGGTCTCCGACAGGCATATTTTGGGGTGGTGTGTCCTGAGCGTCAAGAGTGGCAAAAATAAATGTGGGGATCACATATGACTTATATCCATCCAAGAAGTTCTGGCTCTCCTCTTGGCTAAGTTAGGAATTGCCCATGCTAATTTCACCATATTCTTTTCAGATTAACTTTCTGTGACATACTTTTCCAGGAGAGTTGTGGCTTCAACATATGGGAGGCAAGCCCATCAGTGCTATGAATCTGATGCCAAATTGTTCCAAACCTGGGCACATACTTCTAGAAGGCTTCTGAAGATTCCTCTGCTTGTGGTTTTTTCTGGCCATGGGATCATGACCGGCTGTTTGAAAGGCCAGTGACTTGTGTCATGGGTAATGGCTGCTAGAGGTGGCTGCCCTCACAGTATACAGGGTATGGGTAAATAAATATTGCACTAGTTTCCTACAGTTTCTGTAATAAAGTACCATACACTGGGTGGCTTAAAACAACTTAAATTTATTGTCTCACAGTTCTGGTGTCTAGAAGTCCAAAATCAAGGTGTTGGTAGGGCCACGTTCCCTCCAGAGCCTTGGGAGGAGAATCTTTCCTTGCTTCCTTCCTGGTTTCTGGTGGCCCTAGGCTTTCCTTGGCTTGTGGCGGCATAACTCCAATCTGTCTCCATGTTCACATGGCCGTCCTCTCCCTGAGTGTCTGCCTATTAACATGGCATTCTTTCTCTAAGGATACCAGTCATACTGGATTAAGGGCCCACCTCATCTTAACTAATTACATCTGCAACGCTATTTCCAAATAAGGTAACATTCTGAGGAACTGGGAGTGGGGACTTCAAGAAATCTTTTTCTGTGGATACAATTCAACCTATACCAAGGCAGGCCAGCTCCCACCCACCTCAGGTGGAATAATTTTGAAGCTTATATTCTACTCTGCCTCCCAAAATTTCCCAGCAGATTGGACCCCAGATGCCACAGTGGTGACCTGCTTGGTAATACATCCTTTATTGGCTAACTTTACCTCCCTGTCCCACTGCCTACTGGTGACCCTCCTAGAGTTTCCTGGGATCACCTCCCAAATAAACTGCTTGTCCTCAAATAGAAAAACAAAACAAAACTTCTTTTTTATTTTTATTTTTATTTTTTTTGAGACAGAGTCTCACTCTGTTACCCGGGCTAGAGTGCCATGGCGTCAGCCTAGCTCACAGCAACCTCAAACTCCTGGGCTCAAGCAATCTTTTTGTCTCAGCCTTCCGAGTAGCTGGGACTACAGGCATGCGCCACCATGCCCAGCTAATTTTTTATATATACATTTTTAGTTGTCTAGCTAATTTCTTTCTATATTTTTTTTAGCAGAGACGGGGTCTCACTCTTGCTCAGGCTGGTTTCGAACTCCTGAGCTCAAACGATCTGTCCGCCTCGGCCTCTCAGAGTGCTAAGATTACAGACATGAGCCACCATGCCTGGCCCTCTTTTTTTTTTAGTTTAAGTATCTCAGTTGACTTAATTTTTGATTCTAGAATCAGGAAACACTTTATCCATAAAATAGAATGAGTATTCCCTGTCCTGAAATTTTTATTTCAGGATTTCCTTCAGGGAGACCCTGACCTGAAACCAACCAAAGCCAAGGCTTATATATGACAAATACTACAACTGCAGTTGCAACCCCTTGTTTTACATCTTGATACAAGATACTGGGAAATGCTTAACACATACTCACATACACACAGTGCAATATGTCTCTGCCTTTTTTCCTGTCGTGCCCAGTGGAAAGCAAAGTCATTTCCTAAATAAAGAGCATTCGAGGGACTCAAGATGAATAGGGGTTTACTCACTGGAGGAGAGAAAGCAAGTCATTGCAATGCACCAAATACTAGCCTGGCAAAGCATGCACACACACACAATGGACACTGCCTGTGAGGAGCAGCTGCAGGCAGATGGAGCACTGTGCATGATGCTTTCTCAGCTTGGAGATGATTCACTCAGCTTCCTCCTGGCACCCTGCCTTCTGGATGCTGTGCACACTAGCACATCTTTTCATTTTATTAATATTAATAGTTTGCAAATCCTTTGAGGCAGGGGAATGTGCAGGCGCAGATGGTCTATCAAGGATGCAGGACACATTCAAGAGAATCCCACCCAGCACGCAGGGCCCAGAGAGAGCGCAATCAGGGTGCCTGGGGATGCCGCATTTCTTCAAGAGGAAGTCAAGAACTATCCAGGCCACTGTTTTTCCCTCTTTTAATCAAAATAATATATGCTCATGGTAAAAACATTAAGTAGTCCTGAAAGGCTTATAATGCATATTACAGGTTGAATTGTGTCTCCCAAAATGATACGCAGAAGTCCTAACTCGCAGCACATGTGAATGTGATCCTTCTGCCTCAGCCTCCCGAGTAGCTGGGACTACAGGCATGTGTCACAATGCCTGGCAAATTTTTCTATTTTTATTAAATAGTAGAGACGAGGTCTCGCTCTTGCTCAGGCTGGTCTCAAACTCTTGAACTCAAGGGACCCTCCCGCCTCAGCCTCCCAGAGTGCTAGGATTATAGGTGTGAGCCACCGTGCCCAGCCTGGTGTCCTTATAAGAAGAGAGAAATTTGGCCACAGCCACACACACAGAGGAGAGCACCATGTGGAGACAGAGGCAAAGACTGGAGTTACGCTGCTGCAAGACAAGAAATGCCTAGGTCCCCAGAAGCTGGAAGAGTCAAGGAAGGATCCTCCCCTGGAACCATCAAAGGGAACATGACCCTGCCAACACTTTGATTTTAGACTTCCAGCCCCTACAACTGTGAAAGAATATATTTCTCTTGTTTTTGGCCACCCAGTTTGTGGCACATTGTTATGGCAGCCCTACGTATTTAACACAATGAGAAACAAATGGTCTCAGTGCTTGCCCCCCAAATCCTGCAGCAGATGCAGCCACCTATAGTTTAAATTTTAGAGTTTTTTCTTATTTGAATATTTTAATTGTCATGGTCTCTAATATTTTATCAAGGAGTTATAGCACAGAGATGGGACAGGAAGGGAGAAAGGGTCTTATCATTTCAAAATAAAAATACATAACATGCCATTGAAAAACATAGTATAATCGGGCGATCTCAAGTGCTAAAATAATGAAATAGCTGTAGTGATGACAACTCTGCAGTCCAGGAACCAGATGCTCAGATACATGACAGTCCTCACCGAGAAAATGCCTTGATGAATGACCTCAAGGAAGTGATGGTGTGAGCCCACGTGGACGCCTGGGGAGGGACATTTCAGGACGAGGGAACAGCGGTTGCAAAGGCCGGACACAGGAATGTGTGAGGCGTGTTTGAAGGAGAGCAAGTGGCCAGCGTGGGGGGTGCTATCATGGGAATCGAGGTTAGAGAGGCAACAGGGACCAGGTCACACAAGGCTTTGTAAGTCATGGCAAGGACTTTTGCTTTTGCGATTGGAGAGTTCTCAGCAAAGAACTGATAGGATTTGCTTTACATTATATAGACCTGGCTGCTGGGTTGAGAGAAGGCTGTAGGGGAAATGAGGGCAGAAACACAGAAGCCAGTGAGAGAGGCCTTGAGATAATCCTGGCCCGTCATCATGATGGCTGGGGCCCAGGTGGTGGCGCTGGGGGTGGAAGAAGTAGGCAAACCCCGATCTACTCTGGAGACAGAGCTGACAGGGCGGGCTGATGGGTTAGGTGTGACGGGAGGGAACGAGAGCTTGATACCAAGGCTTTAGGCCTGAGCAACTGGGGAAAACGGATGGTGAAGACTGCAGGAGAGACTGGCTTGGGAGGCGAGAGATGGGGAGCCTAGATCTGGATATGTTAAGACGCGACTAGACACCCAGCAGAGGTATTGAGTTGGGTATATGGGCCTGGAGCTGAGGACTTAACCTGGGAGTCATTATCACAGAGATCGTATTTAAAGCCTTAAAACTGGGTGAGATCACCTAGCGTCATGTAAACGAGTCAAAGATGGCCTCTGTGTCTTGGCCTCTAGGTTGTCTATTTCTTCATTGAAGGCTGAGACTGGTTAGCCCAAAATCCAATCACAAATTTTTACACATCCAATTATTTTAAACACATTTTAAGCACATTTTTAGTCATTTAGGGCTCTCCTGCTTTGCATACCCCCACCGAACTAGACCCAGATTTGGCTGGTCACTGGTAAGGTAGAGCCTTGTGGTTATAAGACCCCAAGCCTCTCCTGGTCCTTGGGGCTCTCTGACCTGGGGACTCCCAGGTGCTACTGAGCAACGCCTAGACACTGGAGCCCCGTTTCTCATTCCCCTCTCCCTCAGTGAGGGGTCACCCTTGCCCTCCCTCCTCCCTTCTGAGTAGCAGCCCCTGTGGTGTGGCCTCTGGACAGACTCTTGCTGTGACGGACACCTCCACCTCCCCTCTGCAAACCTGTCAGTGTCTCTGTCACCCAATAAAGCATGTGTGTGCTGCTGCCATCTCATGGTCACATTGTTTTCTTCGCTTGGTACCACAAATCCCTAGAGCACCCTAGGGAGCTAGTATAGACAAAGGCAAGAGGTGCAACAGCTTAGCCTGAGGTAGCCAGTGTTTAGAAGTCTCAGAGATGAGGAGAATCAGCAAACGAGACACAGAAAAGACCAGAAAGCAGGAGGGAAACCAAAAGACATGGGTGGCCTAGGAGCCGAGTGAGGAAAACCATAGCAAGGAGGATGGGGGATGGTGTTAAAAGCAGCTGATGGGTCTAGAGGATGGGTCTAGAAGGAGCTCTAGATTGCATGACTGTATCTTTTGTTGCTGCTCACTCCAAATCAGCTCCTTACTGCAGCTGCTCCCGTTTCATTTCTCACTGCTTCACTGAAATCAGTGATCAACATTTTTCTCAAAGGACCAGACAGCAAGTATTTTAGGCTTTGAGGCCATATGGTCTCTATCTCAACTATTCAACTCTGCCACAGTGCGAAAGCAGCCACAGACAGTATGTAAATAAATTAGCATGTCTGTGTTCCAATAAAACTTCAGTTTGAATTTCAGGAAATTTTCCCATGTCACAAAATTATTCTTTTTTTACTTTTCCTCACCAGTCATTTAAAAAAGTAGAAACCTTTTTAGCTTGCAGGCCATACAAAACACTCAGAGTGGGCCACATTTGGCCTGTGGGTTTTGATTTGCTGACCCCTGATTTAAATCAATCATATTTTATTTTTATCTCCTCTCTTCCTTGAATCTATTGCCATATGGCTTGAGTTTATATCATATGTAGCTCCTACTTTGTGTTACTTACAGGTGACAGAAAAGAACTAGGAGAGGCCCACTTTACCCACCTGAGTATCTGATTGAAGAAAGTGCTCCCGTAAGGCAAAGGAACTCCTGCTACCATTTCCTCCATCCTCTGGATGAATTTCTCCACTTTTTAAAGTTTGTTGGTTTAGAATGGTAACATCAAGCAGACTAAATACCCAAAAGATGGAGCCCACCCACATTTCACAAAAAAATTTCCTTAGTGTCTCGTTATCTGTCAAAGCAAAACTGAAATGTCAAAATCTTTCCAGTCTTGTTTTCGTGATATCTCAACTAAATGCCAAAAGCCCAGGTTATTAATGGAACTGTAAAAAGGCAAAAAAGAAAGGGGGGTGTGGCAGAAGTACCTGATATTCATTTCCTATGCTTCAAAGATTTTGCCCTTCCTCATAAAGGCTCAAAAAGCTATGGGTGCCTAAAAAATGTTAATAGGGTAGTTAACAGTTCATTAGTTGCTCTTTAAGTAGCTATTTAAGGACTTACATCTTTTGTCATCTGATCCTGGCTACACAGCAAAATCCAAGGAAAATCTGTAATCCTTTTCACAAAATTAATACTAGCCTAAAGGCGATGTTATATTTCAAGTAAAGGTATTAGATACACTCTGGTCTTTCTAGTGCTGCACCTAAATGCATTAGAAAATCAGGAACATTTAGAGTAATGTGAATCTCAATCAGATTTTTAGGGCATGCTTTTTAGTATTTAGTATTGTTCTTATAATATTTACAACTAATGATTTATTTATTTTTAAACCAACTTGACCTGGGATAATACAACCAATGCTTTAAAACCAAAAGCAAACACCCTAATTTTTTCAAAATTTCATATGTATTAAGACTGTATTTTTGGTTTTTCCATATAAAACCAGTCCATGAATGAATGCTCAATATTTGCTTCATACAATTTTAGCATACCTCTAAGCTAAAAACACCCTTTAATGGGAATCACAGTATATTGTCAAATACCCTCATGCAATAAATAGTATGGATGTTACAAAATTATTTTTTCTTTTACTTCTTGATTGCCACTCAACAAAGTGCTATTCCACATAACTCTCCTGGTGGCTGGATGTCCAGAAGTCATAAAATTATCCATTCATCTACTACAAAGGTGAATGCCCATTTTACACCCAAGACAAAAACATCCTGTATTCAGAGGCACCTGTGATATGGGCACACATAGTAGTGGTTCTCAAGTGCTGGTTCCCAGGCCAACAGCACCAGCATCACTTAGTAACTTACAGAGATGCAAATTCTCTGCCCCACCCTAGATGTATTAAATAAGAAACTTCGGGGTGGAGAGTCCAACAATATGTATTTAACAAACCATCCACGGGATTCTAAGTTTTTAAACACTTAGAATTTTGCACACTGAGTTTGTGAACCTCTGAATTAAATCATCTGTACTCAAAAGATGAAGTACATTATATGAGAAAAAGTAACAGGTTAACTTTTGCTGCTGGTGCTGGTAAGAAGAGTTCACAAGTCACCTCCAGGGGAACATGGAACACATGGCCCTCCCCCGCCCCAGACCAAGACCAATATAAGGGACTTAGGGAACGGAATGGGATTTGGAAACTGGTTGAATCTCAAGTAGGAAATGGTTCTAACAGTGACCAGTGGAGACCAGGCACTACTGAATCTAGTCTATGCACAGTTTTCTGTTCTCCTTGACCAAAGTGAATTGGCTGTATGTGGCTGACAACATTTTTTCAGTGAGGTGTTAATCCAGGCATGTTCTCTACCACAGAGACCATGTGTAACAATCAGCAGTCAATGTGGCATCACAGACTACATCATTAATGTTAGACAGATCATAGTAAGAAACACTTTTATTCTTTAAAAGCAATTATTTTCAGAAAAAGGAACCAAAACCACACTTGCTGGTAATCTCACTGGCCATTATCAGAATAGCACACACTATCTGGAAAAAGAAATTTCTTTTGTTTTGAGATGCTCCTCACTCGATGATCCACATCCATTCTATGCTGACATGAAGAGCACATTCGAGTAAGCAAGAGACTCAACTCTCAAATGGACAAGAGCCTTGGCTTATTCTAAACACTTGCCTTTGCTGCGGCAGTTGATCAAATTTGATTATGCTTTTCCAGAGCTTAGAAAGGCTAACGACCTAATCATGTCAGAGCTCTTCAGATCAGCATTAATTATCACTAAAAAAGGCACTTTAAAATACATTTGACAAGGAGTGACACTGATGCAATGAGAACTGGTCTAAGTCTTGCACAAAACTTTCCTATAGTTCAAATAGATTGTATATTCTGTCTCTGTGTGTGCGTGTGAATGTTCATATAGATAGTACAATCTACGTCTCTGTGTGTATACAGCAATATAGATAGTACGTACAATCTGTGTCTCTGTGTGTAGGTATATGTATGTATATACCAACGTCTATACACATATATACAAGTATGTGTGCATATGTGTATCCATAAGTGAGGGAAGGGAAAAGACCATTTCTGTTTCTTTTAATTGAATACTACACAAAAATTCTAGTCACTTTATTTGGAACAAAGAATGAGAGGATTGGCAAATTAATTCAAAAAAGTATCCTACTAAACCTTTCTATGCACAAAAAAAGCAGTAAAATAAATACTCAGAATTTTCCCAGGTTGTCAACTATTAAAATAATAAAACCTAGCATTTCAAAAAAGCTTACTCCACTGCAGGGAACAGGGTGGACATTTTTGGTACTGTAAACCTCACACACACATCCATATTGCTTAGGTTGAAGAGAATGAAATGAACAGAGGAAATTTCTTCCACAAATTCCTTCCTTTCAGTACTCATCAAGTTTTAGCTATGTTGTTATTCAACTTAGCTTAAAATATAAACAAAGTCTTATATAAATACATCTTTAGGATGTTGAAATTCTCAAGATAATTACACAGAGGACAGAGAAGTCCTTAGAGGATTTTTGTTAAACAAACACAATTGGTCGTATCAATCCACTGCATACCTCAGAGCTACAGTTTTGACAGACCAAACCCATCTGTGTCAGAAGTAGACAAAAGGCTTATTCTTCCTTTTCAGGAATGAATGTATCTTATTCTTAGGATATGAAAAAACAATTAGTAATAGCATTTAAAGTTTAATTACTAACTGTATAATGCCTGAGAACAAAACTCAAACCAATTCTTGAAGGGTTAAGAGTCCGACTCTGGGAATTTCCGTTTTTTAGCTGCTGGCTCTTCAGTCTTGTGTGATTCTAAAGTGCTCAAGTTCGATTTGAGGCTGGCATCTGCTTTAAGGTTGTCCATGGCAACGGTGAAGCCTGAGAGAAGGTACCCCCCACCTCCACTCATCAGCAATTTCGGATGACTTCGATCTGGCAAAACCTAATCAAGATGGAAAGCCAGACATTCATGTTTTCCCAAGACAATAAAGTGCATGCTAACAACACTCATGCCAAAAATCCAAATTTAAATGACACAGATTCTCTTGAAGATTTAAATGGACCAATTTCCAAGGAGCTATTTTCTTCATGTGACAGTGCAGAGAAAAATACAGAAATTGGCTTAAAGATTTTCTTTTGAAAAATAAAACTGAAGCCATCTTTCTCTCAAACCCGAGGCATGTTTCTGATGGAGAATGGGCAAAAGGTTTGGGCAGGATTCTGGGCCTAAGTGTAGCTTTCTTCCTCTAGGCTCCAGGAAGCTTAATGGCCAACAGTGGAGCTTGGGTCTATGGAGAAGTAGCTACTGAATGTACACTTAGAACCTCCCTTCTCTGCTACCCTGTTAACTCCAAGAAGACTTCTCTCTTGTTACCTTAGCTAAATTAGATGACCTCCACGAAGGGCACCCAAGACTCAACAGCATCCCCACCACAGTATGATAAAACACCAAGCAGCTGGACAGGGCCTCTGGCAGTGTGGAGGTGCTCCCCTCTGAGAGAACTGCCTGCGAGGCAGTCAGGCAGCAGAAAGCCTCCAGCTGCCGCTCCTTTAGGATCTGCTGTAGTGTTCGCACTGAGGGAGGCCTGGGGCTGCTCCTAGTTGGTAATTGAGCATGGGTACCAGGATTAGACCATTTCTGCCCAACACAAGGCTCCTTGAATGGGTGATCTTTGCTCCTGGGCTCCGCATCAGCCTGGCTGAGACTTTCTTAAAGAAGCACTGCAGGCTCCTCCTCCCGTCCTCCTTCTTCCATTCCCTCCTGCAGAGGCATCAATCCATACCACCTAATCCTGCTCCCTCTCTCCTTACCTTTTAAAGGCATTTCCTTCTTTAATAAATCTCTTACACTTCAACTTCCACCTTGGCATATGTCTTTTAGAAGATCTGAACTAACATAAAGCCTGCCAGTAAATCATAAAAACTTGCTGCAAAAACATCCCAGCAGAGGAGAAAAGCACACTTTCATCATCCACCTGGGGATTTTGCTATTATCAATTACACCCTCCACGGTGAGATATCAAGGCCTTGGCGAAATATGAACCACAACTGTTTGCATTTTAAATGCCTCTGGGCTGGAGTTACAGAGTAACTCTGACATGAAAAGAGAAAAAAGGATCAGGAAAAGTCAGCAGCACTTTCTCCAAGTTACAGGCATGAGACTTCTCCATTTCTGCAGACACAAATAGGGATATCTCTATTTAACAACTTCTAATATTATTGCAAGGAGCCAGGACTCAAGAGAGCAGCCTCTGGGCCTGGCTGTAAGAACACGTACCTGATAATTTCTGAGCCAGGTTTCAGACAGCCTGAGGTTGATGACCCCTCCCCTCTCCCGTAGTTTCGTGTAGCATTCCAACAGAGGCTGCAGGCAAAAACAGAATTCTGCTAAGAATTGCTTCCTTGGCTGCAGTTTGAGGATCAACATTCAGATGCAAGAATTCCCACCCATTCCATTCTAATATTACCTCTTTATACTGACAGTAGACCACGAATGGCCTTGAAGGGGCCACAAAGTCCAGCAGAGACAGCAGCAGAGGAGTGGGATGGAAACGACTAGCTACAATTAAACTGCAAGGAAAATGTTAGACAAATTATTTTTCTACTTCCCCAAAGCAGAGCACAGGTTTTAAAAGGCATTTAAAATGATTGCGCATTTAATTTGCATGACTCACTCAAAAAAGAGATTTAAATACACATTCCAGAAGTCCCAAACAGAATTAAATCATGAGCTATTTCTTTTTAGGAAACACAAACTGGGTTAGAAGCTCTTGCGGTGCTTGGCAACTCTAAGTTGTATTTAATGACATTCTGGAATTGTTTTCAAATCATCTGGAAACAAATCCAAAACTGTATATGCTGCTTTGCACATACCTGAATCTACCTCTCCTTGTCAGGAGGTTTCACTAACCCTTGTCATTAGCCTGTATCACAGCACTTGAATGCCCCACTCTCTACACTTAGGACTACACAACCCTGTCTGGTCTGATGCACTGTCATTGGAGAAGGTTCAAATTTATTCTAAAAGGCTCACACCAGCACAATCAATTTCCCACCTCTGCCAGACTCAACCTCCTTTGTTTAAAAACCCAAGACAGAATCCTGATCTCATGGCCTACTAAAATCTAAGCAGTCAAGCAGAAAGAGAATGTCAATCCGTTTGAAGCAGAGCCCACATGCACAAAGAAGTCTCCTGCATTCTTTCATCAACGCACCCATCTGCATTTCTTTCACTCAGCAGAGCAGCAGCCTCTAAATGTCTTTTCCTCTGCTCTTCTTGTCTCCTTTGTTTTTCCTGAATCTTCAAGAAGAAAAATAAGAAACCAACATACTGGAGTCATTTGGTCAGGTTTATGGAAATGCTCTGGTCTGTCAAAACATTTCAATAATATTTACCAACTCGGACTTAACCAACAGAAGGAGGTTGTTTACGAGGAAGTTGAAAAAAACACAAGAAAGACTATATATTAAAAACCATCATTAAGTTACCTGCGCAATGCTTTGTATCCTAAAGCTCCATCCCAAAGATTAAATCACATACTTGTGTACACTGACACACACACACACTCTCTCTCTCCAATTGTTCTGATATTTATCATCTTGAGAGCTGACTCACAAAGGCAAACCAAATCTCATTACTTAAATGAAGTTAACTGAGGCCCCGAGGAGAGTATTACAAGGGTAGTGGGGACTCCTGACATTCTTACATAATCCTTTTTACTTCCTCCCTCTTTAGGCTCCTTATGTTCTGCATCTTGAGAAATGATTTCCATCATTTCTTGTTCTTCTGGGTGACTGCCCTCTGGGGCCTCCACCATGCCGTCTTCATTCTCTTGTTCAGAAGCCTGTTTTTCCTCCTCAAGTGTGCCATTACTTTCCTGAGCCAAAGCACTGTCTTTTGGCTCTGGAGATAACATCTCAGCAGAAAATGTTCCATTTAAGAGACTGTCCACTTTGTTGAGGGGGAATTCATAAAGACCACTGAGGAAAGATTTGGGAAATCCAAAACATGCTGTTGCTGCCCGAACAGGTCCACCTCCAGGGTACAGCTGAATAATGGAGCCAAAACCTAAATAGGTAAGAGAAACAAACATCTGCCTGATGGAGGTGACCCTTCACGAGTCCTCCACAGTAATAAGACTGTAAAGGTCTTTCCACTTTATTCAGAGGCTGAAGGATGATGCAGCAACTCTGGGGTCCGTTTGAAGTCTATGAATATTCCCAAAGGAGGTAATCTAATTCCAAAACAGATAAACAGGAAGACTTAAAAAAGTTTACCCCCACTTGACACTACCTTAAAACCTTGTGATTATGCAAATTTGAAAGTCACATGATTGGTGGTTGACTCTGCTTCTCCTTACTCCAATCCTCAAATGGGCCACCTATAAGTTCTTATTTTCTTTTTTGTTTTCTTAGTTTTTTTGAAGACAGGGTCTTGTTCTGTTGCCCAGGCATTGAAGGCAGTGACATCATCATAGCTCACTGTAACCTCAAACACATGGGCTCAAGAGATCCTCCTGCCTTAGCCTCCTGAGTAGCTGGGATTACAGGCATGCGCCACCTAATGCCTGGCTAATTTTTCTATTTTTTGTACAGGTGAGGTCTTACTAATTGCTCAGGTTCGTCTCGAACTCCTAACCTCAACGGATCCTCCCACCTCGGCCTCCCAAAGTGCTAGAATTATAGGCATTGAGCCACTGGCCAATCCTAAGTTCTTATTTTCTATGGGGCCAGAGAAAAGGCAGACAAATCAAGGAGAAAATACATGTTGAGTAATCTTCCCACTTAATCCCCTCAATTTAAGCCCAATAAAAACACCTGCTATCCAATGGTGTACTAAAATCACTGCCCAGGAAGTCCTAGCCAGTCACAGGCTCCAGCTCACTGAGAGCGAAGCTGGAAAGGACAACCGCCACGGCTGGGTAGGGGTTGAGAGTGGGTTGCGCACCAACATGGCCTAGACTGGGAGATGTGAGGTGTAAAGGAAGGTCCCCAGGCCAGGAGCTGTGCAGGTTTACCCCAAGTTACTTCATATTAACCTCGAAATAACTCAATCTGACTTTCCACAAGTTTGAATTTTTGGACCCTTTTACTCACATCAGGGTAGGGTTTTACTGAACTTGAAAATATTAAATCTTACCTCCCATTCGTTCCATCATTGCGCCCAGCACCAAGCCTGCACACGTTTCCATTACAATCATTTTATTGCCAGCACGGATATTCCCCAGTGTCAACATCTGGGCTAGTGTATCGTATCTCATGTGGCTAAGGTGAAAAGAATAATTCATTCGTTTTTAGCTAAGTGAAGCCTGCTATTTTACTCATCATTTTTCAAGTTTTGTTTATTTTATAACAATTATGTTGATAAGATTATTGATTGCTTTGGAGGCGATAGTAAAAGGACTTACAATTTATGAAGTAGGAGGACACTTTATGCAGGTGACCAAGGTTTTCATTTTACTTAAAAGCATGACTTTCTTAAAGATATATTCCCCCAATTATATTTTTGAAAGGAAACAAAGCGTACTTAATTTTTCCAGGTTCTCTTGCATAATACATAATTGAAAGAATACGGGTAGATGGCTTCACAACAGTAACGATGGCTTCATATCTGGGGGAAGAAAAAAACAGAACACTAATTTGAAAAAAAAAAAAGACTTAAAATATTTTACTTTAAAAATATATATATAAGTATATAAGAATTTTCAATATTTTCAACCTTTTCAAGCAAAAATTACTTACTTCTTTTTCTTCTTTTTTATATATTTATCCTGAGCAAATTCTGTCTTGTCTCGGAATGTTGTACTATTTTCAATTAACTGCTGAACTATTTCCTATAAGAAAAGGAGCAAGCAGATTTTCTGAAACTTTACTTCCACAGAATAAATAACTTCAGAGGTTTCTTACCCTAGAATGGATCCAATAGCCTGATCCTCCAGTCCCATTTCCACAGAAGTCCAACTGGATGAACTCTGTATTTGTATGCTCTATTTAGAATTTGTAATAAAATACGAGTATTTTATAACTCCATTTAAACCACAGTAAAAGAACAGAAACATACAACAAAGGGAGATGAGAGGAAGAGGAAACTCATTTCTGAACACACTGGCTAAAAACATTACTGAAAATGAAGAAAGTTAAATCCTCATATGTACTGTAATAATATTAGTAACGTCATTCACTTTTATTTCTGTGTATAAGAAACAAGAATTTGGTATACTGAATTGCATGTATATTTTGACCTATTGATAAGAAAAGTATAACATTATTTTTCTATTTTACCTTAGGTAAAGTATACTTTAAAAACCAAACAATTTCCTAAATACCAACAAACATCAAAACAAAAATCCTTTGGCTATTTACCTCTCCTTTAATGCCCTTATCCTTCAAAGCTTTTATGTCATCTTGAGTAAGCTTCTGAGATTTCCCATCATCAATTATATTTCGATTATCAGTGCCAGCTTCTTTAGTCTCTAAGGAAAGAAATTGCTCTATGACATTTATGATCCGAAATTAGTTTACAATCTTTTTTTTTCAAAGTTCACATCCACGCCCAGCCCATCAAGCACTCCGGGCTGGCCTTGCAGTTCCACTGCCCCCATCGCAGTCCACTCTCCTTTCTTGCCACAACTACTCTGAGCCTCCAACTCTTCTTCCTGCCCTCACTCTTCTTCCTACTACACATTTCCCCTACTATACATCTGGATGCCAGAGTGCTCTTTCTTTAAATGCAATTGGCTCATCTACCCCGATTCTCCAAACCAAACAGTGACTTCCCATAGCAATGAAAATACATTCCAAAGATGCCCTGCAAGGTCATGTATGATCTGGCCCCTGCCTACCTTTTCTGGCCTCATCTCTTGACCCCTCAGCTTCAGCCACACTGCCTTTCTTTCTGTTCCTTAAACACACTCAGCAAGGTCCCACAGCAGGCATCTGGTACTTGCAGCTCTCTCTGTTTGGAAGGCTCTGAGTGGCTGGATCCTTTCCATCACTCAAAGCTGATCTCATCCTCTCAGCAAGACTCGCTTCCCCCTAGCAGGCTCCAGTACATGCCCCAGCTTTATTATCTTCCCAGCACATATCACCATCAGAAATTATGCTGTTTGCTTGTCTACCTGATTATTTTTGGTGTTCCCCACTGGTAAGTACATTTTATAAGACAGTCTATCTTATGAACTGCTATAATTGCAGTGCCTCATTATGCCTGGCACATATCTGGTGCTTAGTAAAAATATGGACATTAATTTAAGAGCATTTAAATAACTGTTGTGAAAATATTAATAATACTTTAATTATTTAACTTTAAATATTAAGTATTTTTATTTTATTAACAAAACTATTAAGTATGTTCATTTTAATAAATATTTAATTTTAATTAATAACGATTTTAGACATAGAAGTTGTTAAAAAAATAATAATAATAATTGCTAAAATAATGGGTCCCTGCTAAAAGCAAGGCGCTGTTCAGAACTTCTTATAAGTTAGAGGACTGAACACTCACTCTAACCTTGGCATTAAGTATGTTTATGGCCCAATTTTACAAATATAAGGATATAAGACTTAGAGAAATCAAATAATTTACTCAAGGTTACAAAGCAAGTGATGACACTGGAAATTAAACTTACCTAGTTGGATTCAAAGTCAGACCTCTCAACCTCTACACTATATGCTAACTACCTTGCAGCTGTTACTTAACTTGTGGGCACTGAATAAGTTCTACACATGCTCTTGCAATGAAGCAACAAGGACTCATGGGATTAAATGCTCGGCCCAAAGTCAGAGAACCAGTTAATGGGGCTGGAGCCAGAATCCAGATAATCTCATGGACAAAGGTAGTACTGGCTTCATTCCACCTAGTCACAGTTCTTAGATTATAAGTTAAGGTTTCTCTTCGGATAGGCTAGCACTTTGGAATTCATTGGAAGTTGACATGTTTCTGACTAGCCAGTTGGACAGCATCTATTTCAAACACTCAAAGTGGTGTACCTGAAGTAGGCTCTTCCTTCTTCTTCTTGGGCTGAAGACTTCCTCCACTGGTCACTTCAAATGTGGTTCCGTAACTATGGCCAATGACATTATCCAGGTAGAACCACTGTTTTTCAAAAGTTACTTTTCTGGGGAAGAAAAAGCAATCAATCAACTGATTTATTTGTGATTAGTATAGAAAAGACACATTCATTCTAGTTTATTTCAAAAGCAGTCTCCACAGTATATGATCAGCAGCACTATGTCTGAACACAAAGCAACAGATGAACTACAGAGATCCAGGTTGGGGTAAAGACACAAAATTAATAAAGAAGCCACAAAAACAATTAAAGAGGTTACTGTCTGTCTCCTTGGTAATGAAAAAGTCTAAAAGAGTACATTATTAGAAGCACATTAAACAACTACATTTGAAAAGCAAGCAACTTACAAGAACAATGTGAGAAATGAAAGAAAAAAAAAGTTTCACCTGGATGGTCATTATACAGATGTGCAACACTGGGCTCATTCATTGAATTTATAATCTAAGAACTTTGCTGCACTGTTATACTTCAATTAAAAAGTTTAAATAATCAGTATTAGCAACTTCCAGAAAGTTATCAAAATGCCACTTCTCTAGTACTAAACAGAGTGATACTGTCAGCAGGTTCATAAACCAAACTCAATTTCGAGTTCTGAGACCTTGAGCAAATTGCTTTTGAGCAATTTTCCAGACCTTGAATCCTGTCGTGTAAAATGAGGGAATGCCAAAGTGATCCCCTCTGTGGGAAGTTGTCTCCTTTCTCTATTCCCCATATCCTGTTTGGGTCAAGGTAAGAGGCCAGAAAGCCAGACTAAATAGGTGAGGTTTCATTGCTTGTAGGATAGATCCTTGGCTGAGGGATTAGGGAAAAAAGAGGATCTACTGGGAGGGGGACACCCTAGGACGGGGGGGGGGGGGCTGAGAGGTGGTGGTGGACAGGGAGGCATCCAAGCATCCCAGAGCCAAGAATGGAACTCTAGGGAAGGGACTCTGGAAAAACTGGAAGGGCTGGTAAAGGTAGAGGGCCAGGTATGAAATCATGGAGGGGGGCTCTGTGGGAACGCAAGAGTAGTAGGGGAGATTCCGAGGACCGCGGATGGGATCCTGGTGAAAATCCCTCTGTGACTAGAACAGCTGAGGAGACAACCAGGGCGGGAAACGGGGATCAAAAGAGCCAAGAATGAGACCCTGGTAGGAGGGGTCTGTGGGAAGACCTGGAGGGGAGGAGGTATCTAGGGCGGGGGACCCCTAAGGCCAACGATCTGACTTACTTTCTCCGCTGGACTTGCACTGCTTTGAACACATCTTCCCGTTTCAGCACCACGAAGTCTCCGTCACGGATACGGTGGTCCCCGGGATGCGATGGCTGTAGGCTCGGCTGCTCCCCTGAGTCTTCCATGATGCTCAGCCGGTCTCAGTGCTTCCTGGCGTCCCTCCAGCCCCCTGTGCCCCGCCCCTCCTCCTCCGACGTCGCCTCAAGCAGCTTCACTTCCCACAACCGGGGAGACCCGTAGCCCTCCGACCGGCACCGCCCCCACGTGCTGTGCGCCGCTTCCGCTTTCCGGTCCGGACCTCCGGACCGCTTCCGGAGACCTCACGGCTTCCGTCCGGCCGAACTCTCTGATTGGCTGGACTCCTCCCCACCCCTCCCGTCCCTCTACCTCCTGGAACGGAAGTTACGTCACAGACGCGCCAAAAAAGAATTTAGAGGACGCTTCGACTTTAACCTGACGCACCTTCCCGAGGCCACGGTCAAAAAATTGAGGTTCCCAAACCGCTGCAACAGATGGAGTCTGGCCCCGCGCGGGGACATCAGAAGAGCTGCGGCTGAAGAGAATCGTGGGACCTGGTAAGGGTCGCTTGAGGAACTGAGATCTCGGAGACTCCTGGTGCTTCCCCCCAGGAGGGAGGGAGAATCTGGCGGGACAGATCAGCGGGTATCCCGGAGCCAGCCTAGTTGTGAATTGGGAGAACTTTGGAACCTCTGTCTCAACCAAGTAAGAACTTAGCCAGAGGAGACGTAGATAAAGTAGGGTATTTAACGAAGCACAGCTGGCCAACAGGTGGTTCTTTTACTCATTCTGCGGTCTTACCTCTTATATTTGTGTTAGAATCATTATTATTCTCACCGTATTATCTCGTTTGAGAGAGCATGGCACGCAGCGTTGCTGAAGGAGCGCCTCAGCTTCGGATCCTGAAGGAGTTTTGATCCCTATATTGTCATCAGATAACTTTGATCTTGATCAGTTTGCTTAATTTCCCTGAGTATCGGTTTCATAATGTGTAATGTCTGGTTGATTATTAAAGTCCTGCTGTGCCCTAAAATAGTGAACTTTTTAGTTATTATTTATTAACTAAAACCCTTTAAATCAAGATTTGGATAGGCTGTCTTGTAATGAATCGCACTAGAGTGTGTGGATATATATATTTTTTATTTTTATCCCTAGGATGTGAAGTTTTTAAAAGTAGACATTTTTTAGAACAGTTTTAGGTTTACAGAAAATTGCACAGAAAATGGGTGTGACGCTGCAGAATTGACTGTATGTAAGGAGCTATGATGATGCATCCTTCAATGTCTCACAGGTCAGGGTTATGTTCATTCTGTGCTACTCTATAATAAGTCTCAAACACTGCAAACAAATTACCTTAGAATTAATTACCTATCTTGTTTTCATTTCTATTGTGGGGGACAAGTACAGTATCTTATTTTTAGCTCATGAGCATCTAGTATACTTAATTAAACTATACTTAATAGTCATTAACTATTACATTATTGTACACTATAGTATACTTTAAAAGGTGATGAGGATTAAAAGTGTCCTTTCTTACTATTAGTATATTTTTAGGAGCACTATTTCCCCTATAGTTGGTGAAGACTTTTCTAATCTCTGTCTTTTAGAAGACATGAATGGAGAGCACAGAGGCAGAGGATTTGGACGAGGAAGATTTCAAAGCTGGAAAAGAGGAAGAAGTGGTGGAAACTTTTCGGGAAAATGGAGAGAAAGAGAACACAGACGTAACTTGAGTAAAACCGTGGGAAAACATAATTCTGGTAGGTGAGGTCAATGACTGTTCAATTTTTTTCTCTTCATGAAGGAAGTGATTCATGACTATCACACAAAACAGTTTATCTCAAACTTTGGTCTGCTATTTGATGCTACTCCTTAGCAAGTATTTAAATATTAATATCCCAAATTCTTACCAAATCTCTAATTTAAATACTCTATTAATGTTATATCAGGTTCTCATTGTTAGAAAGAAGAGTAAATTTGGGGGAAAAGGTTTGCTCTGTTTCTACTAACCTAGTATTCTATTTTTTTCAGAACAAACTCCACAGTCTTTGCTACATCAGTCAACATTGGATCAATTCATACCATATAAAGGCTGGAAGCTTTATTTTTCTGAAGGTAGAGCTAAAAGTATAAAAAGTATCATAAATTATGTTTTCTTAACTTGTGTTTGGATGCTACATCTCATATTACTATAATTCATTTGGCTTACTGACATGTACTGCCTCAATCTTAGTTCACCCAAACAAATCATGTTTATGTTTCAAGAGCATTGTTTTTAGGTTTTGTATGAGTCAGGAAAACAGAAACTACGCTATGTATTTCAAAAAGGGGTTTAATACAAGGAATTGGATATACAAGTAGAAGACTGAAAGAGCAAATTGAGATAACTCCCCAGAAAGTGGTAATTTTAGGAAATAGGAACCATCCCTATGACTGAGGGAACAAAGGTTAAGAAGTTCTGAGGTTACTAAAACCTAGGAATTCCGGAGGAGGGGAGCACAGCATAGCTATTGTTTTGACCTCTGAGGGGCATTCTACAATGCTGTGCTCGGACCTCTGAAGACTGCCCCATAGAGCTGTGCTCAGACCACCGTGGTGAATGAAGCTGGTTGCTGCTGGTAGCTGAGAGGACATTACTTGGCGCTCAGGGCTGGAGGCTAGAACTGTAGCTATCTTCTGCAGCTGCAGAGATGCTGCAAAGAATTAGAAGCAAGAATAAATTCCTTTCTTACTTCTTGCTGCCTTTCAGTCTCTAAAGTGCTTCTAATAGGCAGAACTTAAAGAGAGTCTGGGAAATAGAGGGTGTAGATCTCGATCATAGCATCACACAGCAGAAAATAGAACAGTCAGCTTAGAACCAGGAGGCAGTAACCAATGCAACTTTGTGTAGAAACACAGTTAAGGAATTTCCCTTTGATAATCAAGAAAACCAGCTAACATTATATATCTGTCTGCATGTGGGAACTGTCTTTTCTGTGCTCTTAAAATATCTATGTTTGTTATATCTCTTTTGGTGAGGTGTGGGTCTTATATATATGTGTGTGTGTGTGTGTGTGTGTGTCCCACTAGACTACACTGTTTGAGGTCAAGGACCCTGCCCTGTACCAGGCACTCGATATTCATTTTGTGAATGAATAGAGTACTTTACAAATGGTTTTTCTTTTGGAAGTCTGTTTTTTTTCTATTAAATAGACAGATGTGTCTCACAAGTGGTCTTTGGTTGCTTTAGGATGCATTAGCCACCCCAATACTCATGTTATTCCTCTAACAGGTAGCACAGTACTCTACACTATAAGTGATCTTTGGACTGGTCCTAAAGATGGCGTTCAGGAGGTACCTTAGGTTTGACCAGCTGTTCTTCCATACTACTTCATTATATTGTTTTTCTGTGGGAGACCAATTTGAAAATATTACAAAACTTTAGGGTGTAAAAAAAATAGCTTTACATTTTGGGACCAGAGTTAAGTATTGGTCTGTCTCTCTCTTGATCTCAGGAAAGACTGTGACTGTCTTCATCTCTTGTTCAAAATAAAAGTTTAATTTATGTATCTGGCTTTGGTTTTGTTTTGGGTTTAACTTTTTTGTGCAAGCTATTTGAGTTAATATGTTCTATTAGATGTCAAATATTCAATACAAAGTTCCCAGACATTGGGGCTTTTAGAGAGAGGTACTTCCTGTCTGCATTTCAGATTATACAGACCTAAACTTGTTTTAGAATCTTGAGTATATATTCTATAACAGTTCTTATTTAAATGTAATCAAAATACAAAGCAATTAGAAAATAATCATCTACCATGTATATAGTGTTTCTTTTACTCATGAAAAATATGCTTGTGCATATGTGATTATTAGTGCTAATGCCATATTTGTTGGATTAGTTTACAGCGATAGCTCTCCTTTTATTGAGAAGATTCAAGCATTTGAAAAATTTTTCACAAGGCATATTGATTTTTATGACAAGGTAAGATTCTTTACAACAAAGCTGCTAGTCCATCTTTATGTGTCATCTTATTGAACAGTATATTTGAGGTGCTAGTGATTGTGATCATAGGCACTGGAGTCAGACTGCCTTGCTTTAGACTGCATTCCTGCTACTTACCTGCAGTGTGGACTTTGGTGAATTACTTAACTTCTCTTTGCTTCATTTTTCTCTTTCAGTTAGAGATAGTTGTATAAATATCTACCTTAAAGGACTGTTAAGAAGCACAAATACGTTAATATATTTAGAGCATTAGAACCATACTTGGCACAAAGCTTATACTTACATAGTACTTACCATTATCACCACATAAATATTATATGCTTTGTCAAAAATTGCATAATTGATTTCTCAGTTATGATAATTGACTACAGAAAATAATTATTGTTTTAATACTTTGGTATTTTATAGGATGAAATAGAAAGAAAGGGAAGTATTTTGGTGGATTTTAACGAACTGACAAAAGATGATGAAATAACTAACTTGATACCAAATATAGCAAATGAACTAAGAGATGCTCCTGAGGAAACCTTGGCTTGCATGGGTTTGGCAATACATCAGGTAAATATTTTATGCAGACTTTTGTCAGAATTTTAAAGGAAGATTTCACAGTGACAGTACCTTCTCTAAAAGATACTTAGCTTTTACCAAAAGATTTTGGCTAGAACTGAAAGTTTGCAATCCTGTCCTAAAAGATAACCATTCATAGGTATCTATCTACAACACATTACCTAAGTAAAGCATTTATTTCTGACTTATTTGAATTTGTTTAATCTCATTAAAGATTGTCCAGAAATTAAACCTTGTTTTCAAGGAGCTATACTGTCTCTTAGGGAAGATAAGACAAGGCATCTTTGTGTTCTTGGTTATGAACTTGGAGCAAAGAGACCAACCTCAGATCTAGGTTCTGTGGGATAAGGCAAATCACTTAATCTTGCTGAATGTCCCCGTATATCAAATGGAAATAACAATTTGTACTGTGCCTGCCTGAGTTTTCTTAAGGGTCAAGTGACACGGCATATGTGAAAGGTTTTTTTAGGCCAGCAAACAGATAAATGCTTCAGGGTAAAGAATAACAAATCTCAGGACAGGCACAAAGTGCTGGGTGCATTCATATAGGTAAAGAAAAGACCCTCAACTGTTGGTGAAGAATGGGGAAAGTTCAGAGGAAGACCATATAAATGGTGGGGTTTGTTAGGTCTTAAAGGATTAGCTGGAATTTGGACATAGAGCAGGGAAAGTATTGATATCCAGGTGCCAGGAACAGTTCATCATAAAGACTTGTACATTTGCTAGTAACCCTAAACTAGGAGCCTTGACCGTTGTCTTCAGACTTCACTGACTCATTATTTCCCCATATCCAAGTCAGCACATCTTTTCATTTCTCTTTCTAAAATTTCTTTTAAATCCACCTCTTTTCCATCCTTACTGCTTCCGTCTTAGCATAAGCCTTTATTATCATTCCTAAACTGTTGCTATGCTTTGTAAAACATTATCTCTTCTGGGAAACTGTGATGACTCTTTTATACTAAATGAAATCACAATCCTTTATGTGGCATTGAAGCCTTCCATGATCTGACTCAACTTCATTTCTTCACTACTGTCCTTCATTCACTACATTCCAACTAACCTGAGCTCCCTCTAGTATTGTCTGAATACTGCTGCCTTTCACACATGCTGTCCATTGAACACAGAATTCCCTTCCCCTTATGTATCCAGATTCTTTGGGCCTCGCTCAGTTGTCTCTCTGTGAAACCTTTCTCATGGCACTTTTCCAAACTCTCATGGTATTTTGTCTGTAAATCTTTATGGTCCCTGTAACAATTATAGTTATATCTATCTTATTTTGTATCTTAGATTGTCAGCAAATTGCTTTGTACACAAGTAGGTGTTAAATATTTATTTAATGTTAAATGCCAAGGGAGTGGGTATTAGGTATTTTAAAGGTCATCTTTATTTTCTCGGTCTTGATAAATCAGTGAATATGGAGAAGTAAAAAAAATTTTATTATTAGAAACAGGAGGTAATGGTTTTGGGGGCTACTATGGGGATTTTTAATATTAGGTTTCATTGGGACAGAAAATAGCAGACAAGAATGCTAGAGTTTTCCAGTCCAGAGACAAGAAAATCCCAAGTAAAACATAATCCACTATAAAATAAGTAGTCACAATTAAATGTCAGATTTTTAAAGGGCTGTTAGGATTTTGTTCTGTTTTTATTTTGTTCTGAACTGTTTTTATTCATAAACTTCATACTCTCTTTAGAGTTCTGCTTAAAGAGGATATTTTGTTTTCCAACTTTAGAGTAAATGTCTGTCCTGTTTAGGTATTAACTAAGGACCTTGAAACGCATGCAGCTGAATTACAAGCCCAGGAAGGATTGTCCAGTGATGGAGAAACAATGGTAAATGTGCCACACATTCATGCAAGGTGAGGAATTTGCTGGGATTAGAGTATTATTTGGAATAGGGCATTGAAGATTATATAAGAATGAGAACCTAATTTTATAAAAACAAAGGAATCAGTAAAAAGGGTATGAGTTTTTTCCTAGCTCGTTGATCATCATATCAAAGTGAACCCACTGTAAATTACTCAGAGAGATCATGATAGAACTCAACATTTTCTTCCTAAATTTCCCAGCCTGCAGATTTTTGTAAACATTGGTTTTGGATATGAACTTGTACCAAGACACTGCTGTGTAAATTTAATAATCTATGTACACGTTGAGCATTCCTAATCTGAAAATCCAAAATCCAAAATGCTCCAAAATTAAAAACTTTTTGAGCACCAACATGATACTCAAAGGAAATGTTCATTGGAACATTTTGGATGCTTAACTGGTAATGTAAATATTTAAAAATTTGAAAAAAATCCATAACACCTCTGGTCCCAAGCATTTTGGATAGGGGATATACTTAACCTGTAATACACAAAGTGGTATATATTTTGTTAAATTATTAAGTTTCTGTTAGATACAAGGGTATAAATGAAATTTTTTAAAACTCATCTTTATTCTAAGATTTTAAGCTCATTAGAAGAGATTTATAAGGTAATCATCAGGGTTTTGTTTTTCTTTTCCAGAATTTATAGAAGATATTTCCTTATAGTTCTTTAAAAAGAAGTTAGAAACCACAAAGTTTTTTAATTTGTAGATTTTCCTTTTGGCCTTACGTTTTTCCTTTTGTTTTTTAAATTTCTTTTTCTTTTTCCCTAGAAAAGAGCCTATGGGATAACAAGAAAGGGGAAGATTTAGCATTTTCTTATTTTTGAGAATGATTTAATTTCTTGCAAAATTTCTGCTGTATAAAAGGATGGTATGGTTTGAGAATTGAGTAGGTACTTCTAAAAGGAACTTATGAAAATACAAACAACATCATCTTTCTGTTCATTTTAAATTTATAGATAAATATGTTCCTGTTTTGTTTTCAGGGTATACAACTATGAACCTTTGACACAGCTCAAGAATGTCCGAGCAAATTACTATGGAAAATACATTGCTTTAAGAGGAACAGTGGTTCGTGTCAGTAATATAAAGCCTCTTTGCACCAAGATGGCTTTTCTTTGTGCTGCATGTGGAGAAGTTCAGAGTCTTTCCCTTCCAGATGGAAAATATAGTCTTCCCACAAAGGTGATGTGTCTTTAACTGCTTCTTTATTTATCTTCGTAAAGAAGGCTAATCAATTTACAAAAAAATATTTCCCAATGTTTCTGAACACAGATTATTTTTATTTTTATTTTCAATTTTTAAATTATGAAATACCTTAGGATACAGAAAATACAGAAATAAATAAAACATTTCTTTTTTTTTTTTTTGAGACAGAGTCTTACTTTGTTGCCCAGGCTACAGTGAGTGCTGTGGCGTCAGCCTAGCTCACAGCAACCTCAAGCTCCTGGGCTCAAGCAATTCTTCTGCCTCAGCCTCCCAAGTAGCTGGGATTACAGGCATGCGCCACCATGCCCGGCTAATTTTTTCTATATATTTTTAGTTGGCCAATTAATTTCTTTCTATTTTTAGTAGAGATGGGGTCTCTTGGTCAGGCTGGTTTCGAACTCCTAACCTTGAGCTATCCACCCGCCTCGGCCTCCCAGAGTGCTAGGATTATAGGTGTGAGCCACTGCGCCCGGCCAATAAAACATTTCTTTACATGCCACCCAGAATTTATATTTTTTAACTCCAGATATATTTTTAAAGATACAAAGCATTACTGATACATTGTCTCTTTTTTGTACCATTCCCAGAGACAATCATTATCCTGAAGTTAATGTGGATCCTTTCCCTTCATATTTCCATATTTTCCCTTTAGTCCTTCTGCTGTTTGGAGGTGATGTGTTTGGTTCTTTTTTCTTTATTAACTTTTTTAAACTAGATTTTACAGCTATAGAATAGTGTGGAGAATAATGTAATTAATGTCTGTGTATTCACCATTATGAGTTGGTAAATCATTAATATTTTGTTATTTTAGCTTAGTTTGTAGCAAATACAAAAGATTGTAGTTAAAGTTGAAGTCTCTCTGTTCTCCCCAGTTTCTTTTCCTTTGTTCTATCCTTAGAGGCAGCCACTATTCTGAAGTTGGCATGTGTTCTTCAAGTCTAAATTTTTATTCTTGACTATGTATGTAGGGTTAGTTTTGTTGTGCTGTGTTTACATATGTGATATACTGAAAATAACATTCTGCAACTTTTTTTCACTTTGTTATTTTGGAGTTCTACCTATTTTAATACATATCGAACTCTTTTTTTTACTATTGTGGGGTATTCCATTAAATGACTAGCCACTATTTAACCATTCTCTTGGTGGTGGCATTTGTGTTTTTTCCAGTTTTTTACAATTACTAATGATGCTGCAGAGGCCATTCTTGTACATGTCTCCAAAGCAGGAGAATCTCTAAGCTATAGGCTATGCTTTTTTTTTTTTCTTTTTCTTTTTTTAACATTTGGTATTGTTATACTTTTTAATTTTTGACAGACTGGTGGGTGTAAAATGGTATTTCATTTATAATGTGAATTTCTATGATTTCTGTTATGGTTGAGCATCATTTCATATCTTTATTGGCCATTCAGTTTCTTTCTTTATTGAATTTTCTATTTATATATTCTGTTCATTTTCCTGTTAGTTTATTGATAGTTCTTTATATAGTCTAGGTGCTAATTATTATGGATTATTTATGTTACAAATATTATAATACAATTAATTATATTACAAATATCTTCTCCCAGTCTTTGGTTTGTTTTTTTAACTTTGTGGTTTTTCTTTTTTATTGTTGTTGTACAGTTTTACATTTTGACATGATCAAATTGATCAGTCTTTTCTCTCATAACATTTACATTTTATGCTCTGCTTAAGAAGCCCTTTCTCACTCAAGTATTATAAACATATTTCCTACATTTTGTTCTAAAACTTTTAAGTTTCTTTTTTATTTTTTATTTTTACATTTAAATATTGTGTCCATCTGGAAATTAATTTGGTTACTAGTATAAAACTAGGGATTTAAACCAGGCATGGTGCTGCACACCTGTAGTTCCAGCTACTTAGGAGGCTGAAGCGGGAGAATCACTTGAGGCCAGGAGTTTGAGACTAGCCTGGGCAACATAGTGAGGCTATGTCTCTTAAAAATAGCCTAGGGATCTAATTTTTAAGTGAAAAGTCATTTGTCCTGGCATCATTTATTATTAAGTCCTTTATTACCATAGACGTGTAACGTGTCCTTGGTAGCACACTGTGCTCCTGTAGACATGTGAATCTGTTTCATTTCATTGGTTTTGTACATACTCTAACCAGTCTTATTTATGTTGATCTTATTAAAACTTGATACGGCAGGGATATTTGCCCTACCTGTTATTCTTTTCCAGAGTTGCCTTTATCATCATTAGACTTTAATAAATTTATCATTTATTAAATTTTTGCTAATGTATAGGGTTGAATCCTTAGTGAAGTAAATAATTACTTGAAGAATTTAAAATGGAAATACAAAGTATTTATGTTTGAAATTCCTAGGACTTCTTTTTCTTGCTGAAAGAACAGGTTGGGTTAGATTCGGCTGTTGCTTCTGAATCATCAGTGGTGTTAGTAGATGGGTGTTATCTATTTGTCTTGGCTTAAGGTTCAAGGCACAACCATTAGCTCAGAGGCCAGAATTTAAATCCTAATTTAAACTGGATATTTTCTGTAGACAGTATTTCTCATTATTTCTGTGGGTCTGGAGTTTGGGGAGACTACTCAGCTTGGTATTTCTGGCTCCAAGTCTCTCATGGAGTTATAGTCAGGTGGTGGCTGGGGTAAAGCAAGGTGGCTGGGGGCGCTGACCAGGCATCTCTCTCTCTCTATGTGGTCTCCCTGGGTGGGCTACTTTTGGCTTTTTGCACACAGTATGGCAGCTCAGGACACTCAGTCTGCTCATATGGGTGCTGACAGCTTCAAGGCAAGGAGGTTCAGTTGATAGGCAGAAATGGCTTTGCCTTTGATGAGCTAGCCTTGGAAGTCATACAACATCACTTCTGTCACATTCTGTGGATTACAGAGTGAGGCACAAGCCTGCCCAGGTTCCAGGAGAGTTAATTAGACTCCATCTCTTGATGGAGGAGTTGGGGAGGTTCTAAAAAGGCTTGAGGGGAAATATTGCAACAATCATATTTGGAAAATACAGTCTGCCACAGTCTCTGAATTTGCAAATGTGTCTTGAGGTCCAAGTGCCAAACAAGTGACTTTTGAAAGCTTGAACACACCCTGCTTATATGTAGAAGACTGTCTGTGTGGTACAATAAATATTATACAATACAAACAGTACAAAAGGAGGCTAGATGAAAGAGCTGGGGATTAAAGATGACCCAGGAAAGGCTTCTAAAAAGGAAAGAATTGGGACTAGGTTTATGGGTCTGAATGAGAGGGGCCATTCAAGAAACAGGAGACTGCATGGGCACAGAAGAAGGAAAGAGTGCTTGGTGTGGGAGGTGAGCAAGACACCTTGCATACCCACAGCAGAAAGAATAAGAGCAGTAAGTGAGAAGGACCATCTGGAAAAGTGCCACCAAAACTCATGATATCAAATCATTGCAGGAGGAAATAGAAAGTCATTACCGCTTTTAGTGGATTTTACTTTAAAAGTATCCTGAGACCAACTTTTAAAGCAATATTAAATGAAGTGTTTTAACTTGGGTTTTCCTCAGACGTGATTGTAGTTTATCAAAATCTGACTGAATTACTCTTGTTGCAGTGTCCTGTGCCTGCATGTCGAGGGAAGTCATTTACCGCTCTCCGTAGCTCTCGTCTCACAGTTACAATGGACTGGCAGTCAATCAAGTAAGCAATCAAACTGGTAAATTAGAGGCAGGCTTTAGGTCTCTCATACTGTTGAGTAAATCTGTAGTTTTACTGTGATTTTTATCTAAACAATGACAAAGTATATAATAGGTTTATTTGATGAAGAGTTTATGTGTTGAAATAATAGTCTTTATTTGAAATTTATTCTCTATTGGATTCCATAAAGGATTCAATATGCAAATATTATGCCCTGTTGCTAATGAGAAATAGTTGATTTTGTATCTCAATTATGTGATTCATTGAACTGGATATAGGCCATAAACAGAGTTATATGATTCATTCCATAAGGAGCTGTGATAGAAATAATATTGCTTTGGAAGTTTTCAAATAAAGAATCCCTTAGAAATGGATATGTTTCATTTCCTGTTCTCACTGTCCATGAGGCATTTGGCATTTTATTATAGGCTTTTTTTTTGAAAGTCAGAGTTTTCTCTGTGTATGTATTTTTCATACAATAATTGATTACTCTTTTTTTAGCCATCAGCCCATAACTCATCTCTAAATATAAAATAATGGGTAGTTTTGCAGTCAGAGTGCTCTCCAGGAAACCCAGCTGAAACAGGAAATGGTCCTAAAAACCTGAGAACCTAGGGAAAAGATGAGATGACTTGCTACTATCTAGCTTCACCCCTTCTGCCCTGTGGAAACCAATGCAAACATATATAATAACTAACCGAACTATGCTGAGATAATTTCAGACACCCCATTTTATAAAAGGAAAATGTTTAAGACTCTTGCATATGATTGTGTGGCCTATGAGTAGTAGAGTCTGATTTCCAGCCAGGTCTGTGGGATTTCGCCACTGAAAGGGGGATGAGGGCATTGGAGGTAGTACAGAGTTCTCAACAGGGCATATGCAGAGAAGAAGATCCAAGGTGGTTTAACACTGAGTCTTTGAACAAAAATGTAAACTATTTGAACAAAATCTCTTTGCTTTCAAGTAAAAATAGCAGACAAGAAAATAGACTTATATTTTAATTGGATTTAAATGATGACTTCCTGATACTAGGAAATCACACTTAGGGGTAGATAATTGAGAAGAGACTAAGTCTTTTTCTTGAATCTTTAAAAGCAAAGTATTGGTCAAACTCATTTTAAATTAGTTAGTTATAGTAAAATTTTGATAATATAAATACCTCACATAATTGTTTTATTCTATAGATAAAGTGACATTTTGTAGTACTGCTTGAGTCTGGATTAGTCCTTCTCTAGACCTGCAGCCCTGTTTCATACTGGGATCTTGCTGCATTGATTGCACACTGTTCTGTTGGGCTTTGTCTTCTATTTTTTAAGATTCTTATTTTGTTTTTCTAGAGGATGTCCTCAAATTTTCAGAAAGTGTGCATGAGAAGTAAAATGTTCTGGGTTCTTGCATGTCTGAAAATGTCTTTATTTGGATCTTAGCCTAGATAAGAGTTTGCCTGGCTACTGAAGTCTGTTTTGTTATAATTTTCCTTGCTGCTGATGAGAGGTCTGGTGCAGGTTAGATTCTCATTCCTTTGAGGGGACTGGACTTTCCCCCCTTTTTGTAACCATTGTATCTGTGTTGTTCTGAAACAGTGAGGGTATATCCACTTGTGTCCTTATCCTGCTTGACACTGGCAGGTCCTTTTGTTCTAGAGTTGTCTTCAATTCTATAATATCTGATTGATTTCTTTTTGAGCTTCCTGTCAGATGTATCCCTTGGATTATTTATCTTTCTTAACTTTTCCCTCACCCTTTGATTTTCTTTTTAGTGTTTTCTAGATTTCTTTGGCTTTTTCTTGTATCCTTTCTATAAATGTATGATTTTTATATATGTGTGTTTTAAATTTTCCTCATTTTGCACTTGTTTTTAGCAGCTTTTTCTTGTTTTATGATGGCAATATTTTCTCAAAACTCTTAGGCAGTTTTTGTTTTTAATGCCCTTCTCCTCCCTGAATTATTGCCATTTAGTCCTGAAATGTCTGATGAGAAATTATTTGGAGTAGATAGTATAGATTTCCTTTGCTATTTTGTAGGTAGATAGGAGTTTTTTCTCATGAGTTCTCACCCCTGAATAAGAAGATGGGGGTTTTGACTATCAGATATTGCTTTATGAATGTGTTTTTGAATTGGGATAGGGCTTCTCAAATGCCAGAATGAGGAGTCTTTTTTCTAAAGTTCTGCTATCTTCACTGGGCACCTTAGCTCCCCTCACAGAGGAGATGGATCCATTTCCTAAGAACAGTGCTCTAGTTTTTGCCAGATGATAAAGTCCTCATTCTTCCCCTACCCACCTGTTCACCTACCTTCAAAAAAATACTAAGCAGTCCGTGACTTGTCTTTTAGTTGATTATCCAATTTTCTTCCGGCCATCTACTCCTGCTACATCCAACTTGGAAACTTCTCTAGGGCTCTGCTAAGAACATTGGCTCCCATTTCTCTTGTACCCTTATTACTTTTACCTTTGCGTATTCTGGACTTCATTTTGTTTTATCAATACTTTCCAATTTGCTGTTTTCAAAAATTGTATTAACATCTCATTTGCTGGTAACACTTCTGCATACTCCAAAATTTCTCTTCACTCTTTAAATGACTCATTTCAGTGAACATTCTGGAGGAAAGCTAGGCAAATGCATGAGCTTATTCTGCCATCCTGAATTGGAAACTGCTGAAGTAATTTTAGATAAACCATTAAAGTTTTTTGTGATAAGGTCTTACTTTGTTGCCTGGGCTGGAATGTAGTGGCTCAAACATAGTGCACTGTAGCCTTGAACTCCTGGGCTCAAGCAATCCTCCTGCTTTAATCCCCCAAGTAGCTAGGACTACAAGCACGTGCCACCATCCTTGGCTAATTCTCAAAAAATATTTTGTAGAGATGGGTTCTCACTATATTGCCCAGGCTAGTCTGAAACTCCTGGCCTCAAGCAGTCCTCCTGCTTTGGCCTCCCAAAGTGTGAGGATTACAGGTGTGAACCACTGCAGTCAGCCACCATTGAACTTTTTAAAAAACTAATCTGCCCTTTATTTAGCTCAGCTTCATGTGGACCCTGAATAGTTAACATGTTGGAGAAACAACCCAAAGTAAGTATATGTTCTAACTGAAAACCGTTTAACTTTTTAGAATCCAGGAGCTGATGTCTGATGATCATCGAGAAGCAGGTCGAATTCCACGAACAATAGAATGTGAGCTTGTACATGATCTTGTGGATAGCTGTGTCCCAGGAGACACGGTGACTGTTACTGGAATTGTCAAAGTCTCAAATGCTGAAGAAGGTATGATATAACTCTTTCCTCATTTTGATTGTCTCTCAATACTGATTTTTCAATGTTTCATTTTTTCTCTTTTTATTAAGATCCTTCTGAATCTCAAATAATGTAGGGAATTCCTTGTTGCTTACATAAGATGAAACTGTTCCTTTAAAAAAATTCATTTGTAGCTGACTGTGACTTTCTTTTACTTCTAGTTGAGTCATTGTAAGAGAAATTGAAAATACCAATTGCTGTATTTAATATTTTGAATTTACAGGTTCTCGAAATAAGAATGACAAGTGCATGTTTCTTTTGTACATTGAAGCAAATTCTATTTGTAATAGCAAAGGACAGAAAACAAAGACTTCTGAGGATGGGAGTAAGCATGGAACATTGATGGAGTTCTCACTTAAAGACCTTTATGCCATCCAAGAGATTCAGGCTGAAGAAAACCTGTTTAAACTCATTGTCAAGTATGTATGCAGTTATCTGAAGTTTTATTACATATATGCATGTTGGGGGAGCTCTTGGCTACAAGTAACAAACAGCTCGTCAAAATGGTCGGCAAACTATACTCTAAGGACCAAATCCAGCTCACCACCCATTTTGGTATGGCCTATGATCTAAGAATTGTTTTTATATTTTTTAATGGTTGGAAAAAAATCAAAAGAATATTTCATAACACATGAAATTATATGAAAGTCATATTTCAGTGTCCATAAATAACACACTCATTCATTTACATAGTATGTATGGCTGCTTTTGTGCTACAGTGACAGAGTTGAGTACTTAAGACAGAGATTGTACATATGGCTCACAGGTATTTATGCTCTGGCCCTTTACAGAAAAAGTTCGCTGATCTCTAGTTTAAACAATAAGAGATATTTAGGGAAGTTTGTTGCTCAACAGAAGAGAGAACAATGAATTCCAAAATCATTTAAATTAGTTGTATGTAGGATGTTGTTTGTAGAGATTCAAATAGAAGTCACTTACATTTGGTGTGTTCAATAATATTCTTTATTCTGTGCCATTGCCATGCAGTAGGGAAGGAGCAAAGTAGAGGCATTTTTGCTTCAATGGTTGAGCTTTTCTTTGGAGACAAATCTAAGAATCCTGCTTCGGCCATTTACTTCCAGTGTGATCTGGGGCATGTTATTTAATTTCTCCTTCATTTTTATCATCTAAAAATAGAAATGAGAAAACCTACTTGAGAAGGTTGTTCTGAAGGTTAAGTGGGATTTAATAATGTACTTAACTAACTCAACATGCTGTTATTTTTAATTATTTTTTGACAATGTTTTGGATGATTTTGAAGAAATAGGGGAAAACAAGAGAATGAATAATAGATGTACCTAAGAGAGATAAAAAAAAGCTAGGATTTTGAAATGCATTGTGTTAGAAAAATTGATCTTGTCATGCTTTCCTGTTCACGTAGGCTCTGAGCTCTAAGAGAATTTGATGCTTTTTCATTTTGCCTTTAATATGTTAATTAGCCAACTTAGTAAAGAATAGAGTTCCTCAGAGGTTCTTTATCCTTAAACCCTCAGAGACTTCCCTCTGAATACATAGCCATCCAGACTCACCTTGGGAGACAGGGTGCTTTAACTTAGGATGAGGGAGTTATCTAGCGTGAGTGCTCTGTGAGCAGACCACAAAGGGGCAACCTGGTTGAAGATCCAAACACCTCTTTGATTGATTCCTCTTACCAGTTATATAAATGAAAAGTGAATATTTTAGTGGTCTGCCTTCTGCCATACTTACAGAAGATTAGTATGAAAAAGTTGAGTTTTCTTTATACTGTTGCTTTTTTACCCTATATTGTTAAATTTTAGCATCAAAACTAGAATTTTTCATGGTCCTCCATTTAGTAATATAGCAAGGATTGGCAAACGAGGCAGGCTGTCTGTTTTTGTAAATAAAGTTTTATTAGAGCACAGCCCCACCTAATTTATTTACATATTGTTAATAGTTGCTTTCACACTACAAGTTGAGTAGCTGTAACTGAGACAGTATAGCGTGAAAAGCTGAAAATACTTTCTGACACTCTAAGAACGTTTGTTGATCCATGCTAGATAATATAAGGAGGACCAAGAATGGAGAAGACCAGTGTCAGGTTATGTTTTAGTTTAGTTTTCTTCAGCAGCAATGATTTGGGTTAATGTAGTTTATTTGGGGGTTGATCCCAGAAGTACTGATAGGGGAATGGGGAAGTAATACAGAGAAGGGATGACAGTCAGTGTACGGTGCTGGTGCCGTAATGAACACGTTACCACCAGCATCTGGGGCATAGTCTTCCTGGGCCTCTGGAACACTGCACTGTATAAAACTAGCTTCAGTATTTTTCCATCTGAGGACCTGATTTGGGGCTGCTCCCAGGGATATTAAACACCCCAGCTTATCCTGCCTGCTGATGATGCTTCTGTGGCCAAGGAAAGCTCTTTGGCACATAGGTGCAGCTGCTTGATAGGAAGCCAGCGGTGATTATGCAGGAACATGCTGAACAGTGAGTGCCAAGGGGATGTGGGTAGGACACCAACTTCTTCTGTGTTTATATATATTAAGATGGGATTAAGAGTTACATTTTACTCCTGATTTTTTTCTCTTCTACTTTGTTCCTTGTTTATAAAATTACTAAATGTAAATGTGCTTCTTTATATCAGCCTGATCCTTTGAATTGAACTTAAACAAATGAAATTTTATCTCATCTTAAAATATCATATACTGAATTCACTCTTTAGTCTCCTTTTAATGCATAGGTCTAAAGATGTCTATTCATGTAAAATACAATATAACCCTGTATACTAAAGTGGAAGACCATGATTATGATGCATTTTAAAGTTAGTTCTGTGAAAAGATCAACAGTATATTTGGTTGCTTTAAGATGCTTTATAAGTAGCCTATCTCCCTTACATAGGCACAGTTTTTAAAACATTCTTCCCTTTATAGACTAACTAAGAATTTTGAGAAACTTACTGTAAGAATAAAATTTTTAAAATTATTTTAGGGGATGTAAATTTTTTATATTTGTCCTTTTTTTCATTCTAACTAAAGCAAGTTAAACAAACTGTAAAGTGGATCTTCTAATGGACCAATGAAGTATAAGTTAGAATTTTCATAAGTTGTATTCTGTTTTTCAGCTCGCTTTGCCCTGTCATTTTTGGTCATGAAGTAAGTATTTTACTTCATCTTCACTCAAAAAGTGTAAATATAAAGTTGGCAAAAATAATATGTGTAAAGACTTTTCAGGCCGGGCGAGGTGGCTCACGCCTGTAATCCTAGCACTCTGGGAGGCCGAGGTGGGCGGATTGCTCAAGGTCAGGAGTTCAGAACCAGCCTGAGCAAGAGTGAGACCCCATCTCTACTATAAATAGAAAGAAATTAATTGGCCAACTAAAGTAGAAAAAAATTAGCCGGGCAGGGTGGCGCATGCCTGTAGTCCCAGCTACCTGGGAGGCTGAGGCAGAAGGATTGCTTGAGCTCAGGAGTTTGAGGTTGCTGTGAGCTAGGCTGACGCCACGGCACTCTAGCCCGGGCAACCAAGTGAAACTCTGTCTCAAAAAAAAAAAAAGGAAAAAAAAAGACTTTTCAAAAAATAGGTAATTTTTGTTGGCCAGTTATTTATATTTTAATATGAATCTTTATTCTTCATAAATGAATGGTATGAGAGACAAGCTATAGTCCTTATAAGAAAAGGTGCCTGCCAATTAAAGTTTATAGAAATGGGCTTCTTTTAAAGTGACTTGATACTGTCAATGTTAAAGCAGAAACTAACACGTATTTTTCATTTTTGTGGAATGAATTTATGCCTTGTAAAGTAGGTCATTGTAATTTCTAAGATACTTCTCTGATTTTATATGCTTTCAAGTTTTCACTTTTTAATCATTTACATTATAGAAGTTTGTTTTTAGACTTAACTATTCTTAGAAAAAAATTAAAGTTCAATCATGCTTTAAAAAAAATCCCCAAACAAATCAATGTTGTAAACACTGAAGGAGGAACACCCCTTTTGCTAGTCATCTTTATGTTTTTCTTACTTCTGTTTTTCCCCGTCTCTCTCTTTTCTTTCTCACTTGAGCTTGTTAAAGCAGGTTTGGCATTAGCACTCTTTGGAGGAAGCCAGAAATATGCAGATGACAAAAACAGAATTCCAATTCGTGGAGACCCACACATCCTTGTTGTTGGAGATCCAGGCTTAGGAAAGAGTCAGATGCTACAGGTAGAAACTCAGTCATTTAGTATTTGGCCTTTTGCTTATTAAATGCATGAATAATTTACAATTGAATTTTCTTAAAGCATGTAATGTTTGTGTTCCAAAGGATATAGTTTGCTGGTATAAATGAATTGGGGTTTGTGTGAATAATATGTAACTTGTATCTGACTCTATTTTTAAATTGAGCCACTCTCCTTCACACAGGCACCACAGACGTCCTGGTTGAGACATCAGCTATTATGAAACGTTAACAATTTCCCTAACCCCTTTTTGTATCCAGCATTGTATCCAGGCTGCTGGTCTTTGTTTTTTGAGACTTTAATTCCTCATCATCAGAATGCTAGTCTTTATTGTTGTGACATGACTTCACCTATGAACAGAACAGTTTAAAGAAGTAATGGTGACTCATTCTTTCTTCATACAAGTATGTGAACTCTGTATTGGGCTTTAAGAACAGTCTGGTAAAGGTACGAGATCTGTCCATATACATCTCCACTAAGTCAAGGCAACTTCTATGACCAGTCAGTTTTTGATCCCAAAGAAGATTCTGCTTCTGCCAATTAGAGTCTAGTGTTTTTCCTCTCCTGGGTTTATGATAGCTCCAGAAAGTGCTGCTTGTCGGAATGCTTGTGGTTTCCTCAGAGTGATACCTGGTGAGCCAGCCATAATGTCCTTTCTAAGAATGTCCATGAGCCCTGTCTCCCCACTCAGTGCAGAAAACGTGACAGGAACTTTCTGGCCCTTTGGTAAATTATAGTCCTGTGGCTGCTGGATCTTTATCCCAGGTTTGGGAACCCTGACCGTATATCAGAATCCCCTTTGGAGCTCTTTGAAAATACTTTGGCCTGCCCCAAGCAAATAGAATTAAGAGTCTCCAAGTTAAAGTCCTAGTGTCTGTACATGATAACCCTCCACAGGTGACTCTGATGTACGGCTAGGACTGGGGACTGCTTTGATTTTGTCATTACATGATAAACCCTCTACCCTTCATGTCTGAGTCATCTTCTCTTCCCTGTGGTTGGCTGTTAAACCAGTCATCATTTTAATTCCTAATCTGACATTTCATCTATGTCGGGTTCCTTTTGGCTAACTGGGCCTACTTTTAAAAAATAAATTCTGTTCCAAGCCCTTGCTACAAGCCTGACGATGGAGACACAGTAGCTACCCAGCGGTAGGTGAAAGAAAGTTCATAATAAAGATGAAAACAGGGTACTTAGCCAGAACATGCAGGGAAAGGCATGTGTGGGGATCTGGATTGTTACAGCTTTCTCTTCTGTTTTTGAAGCTGTGTGTGTGTGTGTGTGTGTGTGTGTGTGTGTGTTTAGTGGAATTAATGTATTATACATGGAATCTTGGTGTAAACCCTACAGTGTCTGATTATCTTTACAAATAAATTTTATAATTTAATTTATACATGTTGCTTACAGTATATAAGACTCCCTCTTTTTTTTGTTGTTGTTGTTTAAATAATGCCTCTTGGCAAATAATGGTTCCAAAATACAGCTAATGGTACTGAAAAGGTTTTAATACCAAAGGATTACATTGGCAGTTTTTCTTATTTTTCATACCTGGAGTAATGCCTTTAAAACCCTTGGCCCAATTTAAAAATAGAAGCTATAATATTAGGGGAAATGAAACATTCCAAACAGTAGATGATATTGCATGTAAGCCCCACTACGCAGGGTTTTTAAAAATTACGCTAACACTAGCGGTTATGAGCCATTACCTTGTATTTTTAATCCTATTTTCCTCTGGCCATTTAGTAAACCATCACACTGTCAGAAAATTGTAAGGTTTCTCAGAAAGACTAACAAATAAGGCATTATAAGTAACAAATATGATAGTGTTTCTTGAGCCAACATCATAGGGTCACTGGAGGTGTGCACTGCATAAGTCCAGAGTATGCCATTGACATAGATAGCAGTGTGAATGCTGTCCCCTGGAATTTGGCAGTGCACAGCCATACACAGTGGCTTTACATTAGGCACTTATGTGCCAGGTTACGCGCCTTGCATACATTAATTCCATTTATTCCTCAGGGCAGTACTGTGATAAAACATAAGGAAGCTGAGGCTCAGAGAAGTCTGGGCCACACAGCTGGTGCATAGTAGAGCCAGGATTTAAACAGGTCTGCCTGGCTCCAGAGAGCCATGCTTTTAACTCTTGTGTTATTTACTTTTTTGACCTGCCATGGCTCATCTGCTCATAAGGTGAGCATGTATTGAACCATTCTATTATCTGATATTTAAAGAAGCATTGGGGACTTTGAAATTAAAATTGGTACTCATGTTTTTGCTATGTGAACTTGAAAATGAAGTATAAAATGGAATTGTGTTGAATATTTATGTGACCACAGATTCAAGTCAGACTGCCTGGGTTGGATTGAATCCTGGCTTCTCAGATTTATAGTTGCGTAGTTCCTCATTCACTCTTCATAGGCCTTGGTTTCTACATCAGTAAACAGGGATATAATAATACCTTCCTCTTGTGGTGGTGGTGAAGATTGTACAGTAGAGCTCTTAGAAGAATACCTGGCATATAGCTAACCTTTGTGAACAATTACTGTTAGCAATTATTTCCCTTTACTTTGGATGATTGTCCTAAACTTTTTGTTTCCTTAGGCAGCATGCAATGTTGCTCCACGGGGCGTATATGTTTGTGGTAATACCACGACCACCTCTGGTCTGACTGTAACTCTTTCAAAAGATAGTTGCTATGGAGATTTTGCTTTGGAAGCTGGTGCCCTGGTACTTGGTGATCAAGGTGAGAGACCAAAGGGAATAATCAGTAATGCTGGGGCTTTTTTTTTTTTTAAGGTTTTTCCTTTTCAATTAATTTCTTTACATTCAGTTCAAGAGACATTTAGACAGCACAGTCCTAACCAGTGAGTTTACAATGAATGTCAGAGACAATAATTGGAAATGCAGTACTATCATTTTTATTTATACTACAGAATTGAAACTGGTACTTAGTAACATTCATTTTCAGAATCTTATAGCAGATACAATCATATGTAAAAATGAATCAAGTAAATATGTATAGCTCCCTACACTTCCCGTTTCATTACCAGCCATCATGTTTGTGATCATTTGTTTTAACTCTTGTTTTGAAGCTTTATAGTAAGCTCCCTGCAGGGTGTGATTTAGATGTCTTGTTGACTGCTATGTTTTCATTGCTTAGTCTGTAGGTTCACAGTAAATACTTGTTGAATGTATTACCATAACTTAGCTCAGAATGGTTTTAGGTACCTTGGGACTGAAAAAAAGGTGGATGCCATCATTTGCTCACAGAAGACTTGCAATAACAGATTGGAGCTGTTACTTTAGAAAGAATTAATAGTTTTGCTGTATTTTAACCCACCTCATTGGTAATTTTTTTCCAGGATTTGCATGAGAGTTTATAAGAAATCTAGTTGTAGGGCTCAGTAAGAATCTCCTTGGGATTGCTAGCTGAGTTTCACTTTGCCTTAAGCTTACTGGCGAAACGTGTTCCTATGCACGTGTCAGGCAGTGCCCAGATTCCAGTCCAATTAGGGTTATTCATTCCTTTCATTCTGCCAGTGATTTCCACATTTCTAAACCCAGTACCTGTCAGCCACATTTAACACAGTTGATCACTCCCCCTCCTTGAAATACTTGAAACTCTCCTTGGTTTCAGGGCCATCACATTCTTCTGGGTTTCTTCTTACTTCACTCACTGTTCCTTCTCAGTCTTTACTGTTTTGTCATCTCCTCAGCCACTTACCTGTTGGTACCTCAAGTGCTTAGTTCTTGGACCTTTTGTCTTCTAGGTCTGTACTTACCTTCTTGGTGATATTATATAGTTTCCTGGCTTTAGAGGACCCAAAAATGGAACCAGAAGTGGATTCTGAGATATAAGAAAAGCTGCTTGAAATAAATGAGACTAATCAGCATTTATTGTCCACATATACCTCTGACCTAGCAAGGCTTACTTAGGTATAGAATAGATGTAGAGCAGTTTAACCACAGCATAACCCTCCAGAAGGGACCCCGCCCCCCAGTGCTAGACTAATTGGTATGGGGAGCAGGGAGGACAAATATTACAAGGTAATGGTAGAGGGTCTCCAATAACTTGTGGATTCAACATAACATCCCTGGCACATGCTAATGCCTTCAGTCAGTAGTGGCACTTTGTACTATGTTTTAAAAGGTTACGTGATTTCCCTGCAAGTGTACAGTCAATACTTGGGATTGCTGAGAATTGCACTCAGCACCAGAGTCTTCTGACTGTAGAGCCCATGCTTTTCCACCCTAATCATGCTGTCCTGCAGCTTCCAAAAGACCTAGCTCAGACAGCACCTTGCTCTTGAAACCTCTCCAGATTTTCCTTCCTCTTTTAACTCCCTCCCACCCCAGAAAACTCATAGAGTTATGGATATCTCTTATAGTTTTTGAAATATACTTCTTGAATGTGTGTGTGTGTGTGTATATATATATATATGTCATCTCACCTGTTTGAATTTAAGTCCTTAAGCATTTTGAGGGTCACTCTTAGCTCTCCTTCATATTTATAACCCTCACAACATAGTGCCTTGCCTACGAAAAACACTGAAGGAATAAATATTACATAAAACTTAGTTAAATAAGACAAGTGTATTATTTGCTGCAAAACAAGCAGCAGTTCTCCATTGTATGACATTTTATAAATTTAACTGCTGGAAACAAATGGAAATAATTTTTTATTATGGCATAGTTTCTGTCCTGTAAAATTTGGAACTTGACCAAAGGAAACTTGTTTATGTCTGTATTTTTCTCCTGCGGTTGTAGGTATTTGTGGAATAGATGAATTTGATAAGATGGGGAATCAGCATCAAGCCTTGTTAGAAGCCATGGAACAGCAAAGTATAAGTCTTGCCAAAGCTGGTGTGGTTTGCAGCCTTCCTGCAAGAACTTCCATTATTGCTGCTGCAAATCCAGTAGGAGGACACTACAATAAATCCAAAACAGTTTCTGAGAATTTAAAGTAAGTCCCTTCAAATATTTATACCTTTAAGATATCGAATCAATAAGAAAAAGATAACTGAAGACATAAATGGATGATTCACAGAAGTTATAAGTGTCCAATAAATATACAAAAATGTGGTTAAACACTGCAAATTAAAACAATGAAATACCATTGGGATCCACAAGATTGGCAAACATTTTAAATATTCATAATTATTATTAGCAAAGGAGTGGGGAAATTGGTTCTCACAATTTTGAAGGACAACTTGGTGTGTTTATCATAATTTTAAACGTACATTCCATGTGTTCCAGCCATTCTACTTTTAGAAATCCTGCTCACAGAAATAGTCACACAAGCACAGAAAGATATGTTTACATTGTGGGTATTGCTTCATTATCACTGCCAAAAATTGGAGACAACTTAAAACTATGGTAAGACTGTACAGTGGAAAGAAAGTAGCAATTATGAGAATGAAAGTGAGTTTGTATTCTGATATCTGTGCTTTACTCTTATATGAGGAGAGCATGTTACATACTTTATGTGGAATAATCCTACTTTTTTTTACAATGTTTTTATCTGTATGCTTTCTCTTCTAATTCATTTTGGACAGGTTAGACAAATGTATGGAAAGGGAAAAATAATTTTAAGCAATGCAAAAGTGAGAACCTTAAGTCTGGTGGGAGGAAAAAAACTAATTTCCTAATGTTTACTAATTTATACATTTATAGAAATAGTCTTTGAAGCACAGTAAAATATAGAATTGTACTTGGAGATTTGGGGGTATTTCTGTACCACCACCACCATAAAAGTCAATCCATTAGTTACAAAGTGCTATATTGGAAAGATCAGAAAGGTCTATTAACAAAAATCTGGGGCACTTGGATTCTGGTTTTTAGTGGTATCTTAAACCTACTTTGGGACCTTGGTCAAATTCTTTAATCACTCTGAATTTCATTTTCCTGTCAGAGGAGTTACCTTGATTGGTGGGTTCAGAGAAGATAACTAAATATAACACAGCGTTTTTATTATAATGACTAATAGACATTGTAGATGCCTTTTTTTTAAAAAGTGGGCTTTTTTGCTTCTAAATGGGACATATGTACTTTGAGAGACTCAGTGTTTTAGTCAGACAAAAGATCAGAAAAGATTAAGAACTGCCCAACTAGATCACCTTTGATATGTCATGTAGCATTATTGTCAGTTAGTGATAATAGAGCATAAAGAAGAATTCACTGGCTTTGATTATGTGAGAAAGGCCATGTCCTCAACCTACTTCCTCAACATAGAGGAAGTATTGATACATATAATTCTTGTGCACATATTGAAGGGTTGGAGTGGGTGGATATATTGAATTTAAAAAGCTATTTGCTTATTTCTTTAACCAAAACCTTGATTTTTTTAAAGTTTTACATGGAACTTGAGTGGTAAACAAGCAAGTAAACAATTTTCTAGTTTTTCTGTTTGTTTCGATTCCAATCATTGTTTCTTCTTTCTTTCATACTTCTTAGAATGGGGAGTGCCCTACTATCCAGATTTGATTTGGTCTTTATCCTGTTAGACACCCCAAATGAGCATCATGATCACTTACTCTCTGAACATGTGATTGCAATCAGAGCTGGAAAGCAAAGAACTGTTAGCAGTGCTACAGTAGCTCGTATGAATAGTCAAGAATCAAATACTTCTATACTTGAAGTGGTTTCTGAGAAACCATTATCAGAAAGACTAAAGGTATCAGTGTTTCTTCTTCTTAATCATTTAGTTTGGTTCTTTTTGAATGTCAAAGTTCATTCTAGTATTTGGCTTACTGTAGAGCAGTAGCATATAAACTTTCACACCAAAACTTTTTATAATATGATTCTAAAGTATATGTAAACTTCATTTGAAATAATTGAAGTCAGAACAAGAGCTACAACTATAGTGTTATATTTATTTGGAGAGTCTTTTAGAATTTTATACTTGTCTAAACAAGTAATTTTAGCAGAAAGATTTTATTTGCTACTTATCCTTGAACTCTTGAACTTTTTATCATGCCTCAGGTGGTTCCTGGAGAAACAATAGATCCCATTCCCCACCAGTTGCTGAGAAAGTACATTGGCTATGCTCGGCAATATGTCTACCCAAGGCTATCCACAGAAGCAGCGCAAGTTCTTCAAGATTTTTACCTGGAGCTCCGGAAACAGAGTCAACGGTTAAATAGCTCACCAATCACCACACGGCAGCTAGAATCTTTGATTCGTCTGACAGAGGTTTGTTTATTTCTACATTCATGCTTTTTTGGCTTAAAGAAGTGGATAGGGTGCAGTATGATTTCTCTTGAAAATTTTTATGCATAATTGACTCAGATTTTCTTCCCACTGAGAGAAATTAAAAATGGGTAGATAAAAGTTTTTTAAAGATATGGTCGTATCTGTAACATGTCAAAGTGTAACTATTTCTTTCTAGGCCCAGGACCAATTACTTACTATGCAACTTTTTTTTTCCTTTTAATGACTCTCAGAAACTCCTAGAGTGTCTGAAGAATGATTAGGTTAAGTCAGATTCTAGGATTTCAGGTTGAGTTTTTGGGAACACAGAATGTGTCAAATATCTTGAGTATTTGATTTGATTACATGGCAGGTCCATAATGATAGTGCTTATGTTTCTAATAGCAATAATAACTATTTCCTGTTGTGGAATACTAAGAAAACTCTGGCAGTTAAAATTAGCTGGACCAGAGTTTGGCCTTTTTGCTCCTAAAATCTGATTCACTACTCTTAGTTATTTCAACAAATGATTTCCTGAAAGTAAAAGGCAGGGAAAAACCAAGTGTATTTCATAATCAAATATCCTAAAATGAACATCCTCAGAAAGATTTGTTAATAGGTAAAAACGAGTTTTATTCGTATTTTCAATGAGTTATTTGCATACTCAAGTTTTCAAAGAATTTTTGTTATTTGTATAAATGTAAGGGGTACATGTGCAGCTTTGTTACATGGATATATTGCATAGTGATGAAGTCTGGGCTTTTGAGTGTAGCCACCACCCAAGTACTGTGCATTGTACCCATTAAGTAATTTCTCATCCTTTACCTTGCTCCCACCCTTCTGAGTCTCCATTGTCTGTCATTTTACTCTCTATGTCCATGTGTACACATAATTTAGCTCCCACTTTTAAGTGAGAACATGTGGTATTTCACTTCCTGTTTCTGAGTTGTTTAACTTAAGATAATGGCCTCCGGTTCCATCCACGCTGCTGCAAAAGACATGATTTCATTTTTTTCATGGATGAATAGTATTCTATTGTGTGTGTATATATATATATATATGCGCCACAATTTCTTTATCTAGTCATCCGTTGATGGACACTTAAGCTGATTCCATATCTTTGCTGTTGTGAATAGTGCTGTGATAACAAAGAAATTTTTTTTATATTCTGACTTTTGATATTATAAATTCTCTTCTCCCCAAAGTTAGTTTTTGTGTAAAATGAATAAATGAAATAAAGCTTAGACATACCATACCTGCTCAGATGGTAAATGTATTTGTCTTTTGTTATCTGAAAATAGTTGTTTTCTTTCAAAGGCACGAGCAAGGTTGGAATTGAGAGAGGAAGCAACCAAAGAAGATGCTGAGGATATAGTTGAAATTATGAAATATAGGTAAGATTAAAATTGTACATGCTGTTTTAAACTAAATCCAGTTATCTTCCCATCTCAAATTATATAGTAGGCCAAGCAAAATTACTTTTATTTAGCCCATTGGATCACTTATTTTTCTCTGAACAAAGTGTACTTTCTTGCTTTAAAATATTTCTGACTGTGTAAATAATTGTCACATTAAACAAAATTTTTTGAGTGGGTAATACATTCACATAATTCTAAAATCATCATGAGATTTTGAGAAGGCTTGTTCTCATCCTTGTTTATCACTCACTCTTTCCCTCCACCTAAGTACCCATTACTTTTCCATAAATAGCATACTATTTATACTGTTCTGTACCATTTTTGAATTTAACAATATATGCAGAGATCTTTCCTTAGTAGGATAGATTTCTTTTTTTACAGCTACATAGTTTTCTATTGTATAGATATACTATAGTGTATTTAATCAGTCCCCTATTATTAGATACATGAATATTTTCCATTCCATTCTTTTGCTGTTACAAACAGTGCTGCAATGAATAATGTTCTATATAAGATAGTTCATATGTGGGTATGTTGTATGCCTGTATGATAAATTTTCAGAAGTGATATTTCTGGGTTCAAGAGTAAACACAATAGGATTTTGATAAATACTGCTAAATTGTGTCCTTTGCATTTTCTATAATTTAGTAGATCATGATTCCTAGAAGGTAAAAAAGAAAAAATACATTTTTTAATTGATGTATATGTCTACCTTAGACAGATTTTTTAAATCAGTAAAGCTGGTTATTTTATGTAGATTTTATTTTCTAGCTAAAAATATTTTTGAATAGGTTCGTACATTCATATACTTCAAAGTTCAAAAAGTATATAGTGGAAAAAGTGTCCTCCTACCCTGTTTAGTAGCTACTCAGTTCGTCCTCCTGGCCAGTGGCAACAAATATTGTCAATTTCTTCTGTGACTTTCAGATATAAAATACACATCACAAATATGTATCTGTATATTCCTTTTTCCCCTTTGTAGACAAATGGTAACATACCATATACATTTTATACCTTATGTTTTCACTTAAAATGCATATTGAAGATCATTCCATATCAGTATCTACAGAGCTTCCTCTTCATTTTCACAAGTGTATCAATTTGTCAACTTATAATTTATAAATTAGCTTTATTTAATATGTTCTCACAGCACTTAAAATATAAATCTGTTAGGAATCTACTTTTCCAAGACCAAAAAAAATTAAAGATAAAATTATTATATTTTATTTTGTTAAGTAGATTCTCTTTCTTCAAAAATAGATGGGTTTTTTTTTCCTCCCTAGTAACTGCTGATTCTGGGGATTGCTTGCTGTCAGAACAAGGTGGCTTTGCCCAGTTGTTCCCGTTTGGCTGTGAATAAAAGTGGTGCAGTATAGCCGAAATAGCGAGGGCTTTAGAGTCCAATCTAGAGCTGCCACAGCTAGTTACACACTGCTTTGCAGTCTTCTGTTAAACACACCACAAAGGATTGTGCTCTTAGGTATCATGCAGTGATGCTACATGAAGCGAAAAATATGGTTCTGACACATTTGGATACTCAGTAAACACTATTTACCATCAGTAGTGCTAGCCTTTGATGATGATATTAAGATGAGACTGAGCAGATCCCCCTTTCTCTGACTCATACCATAAACTCAAGACTTCAAGAACCGGCATATTGGCCGGGCGCGGTGGCTCATGTCTGTAATCCTAGCACTCTGAGAGGCCAAGGCGGACGGATCGTTCAAGTTTAGGAGTCGGAGACCAGCCTGAGCAAGAGCGAGACCCTGTCTCTACTAAAAATAGAAAGAAATTAGCTGGACAACTAAAAATATATAGAAAAAATTAGCCAAGCATGGTGGCCCATGTCTGTAGTCCCAGCTACCCAGGGTCTGAGGCAGAAGGATTGCTTGAGCCCAGGAGTTTGAGGTTGCTGTGAGCTAGGCTGACGCCACAGCACTCTAGCCCAGGCAACAATGAGACTCTGTCTCTAAATAAATAAATAGATAGATAGATAGATAGAACTGGTGTATCTCGGATCTCAAATAAGAAGTTTCCAAATTTACTCTTTTCAAAGAATTTTTAGGGTCTAATCCTCAATGCTCTTCATCCAAATTGTCTAGTATCTCTGAGCTGCAGATCCTTTTCTCCCTTTCCTCATAGAGATAGACTTCACCTACTTGTCTCTTTGTCCCCAGGCTGGTACTGGCTCATCCCTGGAGGCTGCTCTGCTGCCTCTAGTAGTGTGCATAGGGGTAGAAGGGCACCCATGCCACCTCCTGAAGGTCTTCGGCTTCTTTCCTGCCCTTAGAGGCAGCCTATGGAAGAAGAGGAACTATCTCCTTAATTCAGTGTGTTAGATTTTGTCAGCAACAGTGAAGTTATACTGACTGTCTTTCAAAGTTTTAAAGACTATAGAATTGACAGGTCATAATTTTTTATTGCTGGCCCCAAAGCAACTTCCTCATAATAAAATTATTAACAATTAATGATTACCAACCCTTTCAACTTATTCCCAAAATATTACTTTCTGTTTCTAAATATCCTATTGGTATGGCATCACACAGTGTTTGAACCATCAATTTTCTCTTTATGTGATTGAGTACTAGGCTTTGAAGGATCTTACAGCTGAAAATTTTACCAAGCTGGCTTCAGTCTCTCTCCAGTTGACCTTCTGGTGTTGGAGACCCTCCAGTTGCCATTTATAAGCAACCAGATAGTCTAGGAATTACTAGACTTTCTCATATAACATGCTGCCTGGACTTGGTGTACAAGCATGTGAAATAAAGGAATGGCCACAAATACTGGCCACAAATACCTGACTTCTGGTTGGTGGAGTTTCCTGGGAGACTAGGCTAATAAGAAGCCTAGAGACTGCTCTAACATAGATCTTTTTTTCCACTAGGAAAGTAAATCACTGAACCCAACCAAAATTTCAGAAAATTTTGATTTTAACTATTTTTCCTATAAAAAACAAAAACCAAAAATAGGAACTTCTTATTTAATGATGAAAAGGTACTTGTTGGCCTACAATCCAGAATGTGTGCATCTTGCCTTCTGTGCATCCTCCACTTGAACTTTGCTTGTGGGAGTGGAGCTAAGATTGCCACTCCTGGTTTCCTTTTCCTTGTAATGATTCCTGGCCCTTTGGGTCTTCTGGTACCTGGCTCTACTGAAAAATGTCACATGCTTCTAATTCATAGACTCTTAACTGTCAAGAAAATCAAGAGGCAAACTACCCTACTCCTTTTCTTTGTTATCTATAACATTCTTTTTTTTTTTTTTGAGGCTTTACCATTACTCAATTTCTGTGGGCCTTAGACCACATACATTTCCTCCACTAGCTATCTGGTGGTGCTTCTCCACAATGAATCCACTGTTCTGTGGACACTATAGATTAGTTCTCCTATCTGAGCATTATGTGTAGCAAAGTAAATTATTTCTGTAATTAACTTTTCTATTTTCTTTTTTTTTAAACTTACTGATATTTTTTTAGAGATGGGGTCTCACTCTGTCACCCAGGCTGGAGTACAGTGGTGTGAACATAGCTCATTGTAACCTTGGACTCCTAGGCTCAAGCATTCCTCCCACTTCAGCCCAGGCACACCACCACTATGCCTGGCTAATTTTTTTTATTTTTTGTAGAGACAGAGTCTCGCTATGTTACCTAGGCTGATCTCGATCTCCTGGCTTCAAGTGACCCTCCCGCCTTGGCCTCCTAAAGTGTTGAGATTACAGGCATGAGCCACCATGCTCAACCTGGTAATTACTTTTTCAATAAAAATGCTATATTGTTCATTTATGATTGGCTTGTACTTGATATAGGATTTCTCTGCATGTCTGAATACTCATGTCAGACAGTGTTTG